>VTPC01005655.1:107132-195010 GCA_011009095.1 Ignelater luminosus | reverse complement strand
TAAATACCTATTTTTTGTATTTTGTAGTTATTAAATGATCTCAGATTATTAAAATGCTTTTAATATGAGTTTCTTTAATTCTTAGTTGGTTTCTGTGGTTTTTTTACAGTACGAGCTTTGTTAACTATTGTTTCATAACCTTGGATACGTATACAACAATAGCGGCTATGTTCCTAGTAGCCTAAGACAAACTGTATGTGAATTGCTTGATCACCGATATATTGCAAGAGCTGTGCACATTGTGTTTCTTCTGATTTTTTACAAATTTCTGTAGCTTTCAAATAAGTATTAAACTTTTGTTTCCAAAATTTCCACTTTTCATTTAGGTTACCACTCATATCCATTGGTGCTAATCCGCGGTAGTCATTCATCTTGACAAATTCTCAATTAAAATTCATTTATTATTTATATTTCGAAATTTTACTTGTTCACACTTTTCACTTTTATTCTTTGTTCTTTGTTCGCAGCGCCATGTGACGTCTTTACAGAAACTCGATTTCATGAAGACTGATTTATTATCACAAATAACACACATATAAATATGTACAATACAAACTTAAAATATCAAATACAAAAGTAGATTAAATAAATAAAAAGACATTTATCACAACTGCAGTCAATGGTCATGATAACGGCCCATCTGCAAACACTCTGGTATCTTTTTATTAGATGTTGCGGTCATTCACATGAATTGTTATTTTACTCACCGGTGTGCCTTAGCTGTTAGTAAAAAAATAATCGCGCACCCAGATGTGGAGTACCAATAGGGTAGGGTTGCCAGATCTCCTATATTTAATAGGAGCTCCTATCTCCTATTTGCTATTGAATATAGGAATAAATCTCCTATATTTTTCTGTTTTCTATTATAATTTATAATAATTAACCAAAGAATAGAGAAAAAACCAACTTATTTCGTATTTCAGATTTAAATCTTCGTTTATGTGTATGTTGCCTAACCAACATTTGATTGTTTGTTTGATATTAAAAGGACTCTTATTTACTTAAGTGGGCTTAAATAAGTGTTTGTTTATGTTTTTTATCGTGGAAATAAAGTTGTGTTTGTTATTTCTTACAATAATGTTTAAACTATCTTGCGTTAATACAACAAGTTAGAAAATTTTCACGTGATCTATCTTCCCCTATATTTCCTCATTTTATCTTCTATTATTTGCTTTTTACAATCTGGCAACCCTACAATAGGGTAATAAAAGGGCTCTGGATCATTTTTAAACAAATACCAGGTGTATACCTATGAAATGAGACTTTTTTTTTTCAATTTTAAACGTTTATTAACAAAAAATGGTTACAAATTTAATCTTCAAAATAATAGCCATCGCTAGCGACACATTTTACCCATCCCTCGGGCAATTTGTGAATGCCGCGCCAAAAAAATTGGCCGTCTTTGGCCGCAAACCAATCATCGAGCCATTTTTTGGCTTCTTCGTGAGAATTGAAGCGCTGCTCGGAAAGTGCGTGGCCCATCGATGCAAACAAATGATAATCGGAAGGCGCCAAGTCTGGTGAGTAAGCCGCATGCACCAGCGATTCCCAATCGTACGTCTCCACCAATTCCCGGGTCGCTCTTGTTCGATGTGGTGGTGCATTGTCATCAAGAAAAATTACTTTGTGACGCCGATCGGCATATTCTGGGCGTTTTCGGTGTATAGCGCTGTTCAAATCGGCCAATTGTCGTTGGTAGCGTGCACCGTCAACTGTTTCACCTGGTTTTAATAGCTCGTACCAAATCATACCATGCTGATCCCAGAAAACACACAGCATTGCCTTGCGGCCGAAGCGATTTGGTTTGGCCGTTGATTTTGGCTTGTGGCCGGGCGGACCATACGATCGTTTACGCTTGGGATTGGAGAAATACACCCGTAACGATTCGATGCAAAAAAGACTTCCTTTTGAACCAGGAGAGCAGCATTTCACAAGTGGTTTTTCGGTTCTCTTGCTGCCTTTCAGTCAGTTCATGCGGCACCCATCTTCCGACCTTTAAAATCATGCCCATGTCTTTCAAACGTTTGCAAATGGTTTTTTGGGTCACTCCCAACTGCTCTGCCATCATTTCTTGCGTTTGACCATCATCTTCATTCAACAATGCTTGCAATTCGGTGTCCTCAAACTTTTTCGGTGGCCGGCCACGTTCCTCGTTCTCCACGCTAAAATCACCACTTCGGAATTTTTCAAACCACCTGAAGCACTGTGCTCTGCTTAGAGCATGTCCACCGTAAGCTTCTATAAGCATTTGATGAGCTTGAGAAGCGTTTTTCTTCAATTGATAACAGAAAATCAACGATGTCCGCAAATCGTAGTTTGAAGGCACGAAATTCGACATTTTTAAGAGCGAAAAAAATGCGTTGTTGTATGAAACATCACAAACAATGAATTGAATATTGTTGACAGATGACAGACGAAAAAAATAAGACATTTGGGACAGTTTAAAAATACTCCTAGCGACATCTGTGGTCTAATAGCTGAAAGTCTCATTTCATAGGTATACACCTGGTATTAGTTATTAGTTTGATTGCACATTAGTCAGAAAATTCAATTTTATTTTTGATGAAGTATCAGTATAAAAGTATCCGTTTTCCAGAGTGCCATGTCTAATGCATTCCTCTTTGTGATACAATTTCTGAAAATAGTCGATTATTTTATTTCTATTACTATTTATGAGCTTTGCATGCGGATAGAGCAGGCAGGAAATGAGAAAATTCTGTTTATATCTTAACTTTCATTAATTATTCTTCCAGGGACGGTTGTCTGAACTGATGAGATTTATATCAAGCCCCTCTGCAAACCAGAGAAGTTTAAAAAAGTCTGAATTTTCATATAATCCAAGTTCTGTCCTTTTTTTCCATTCTAAACCAAAAGTCAAGTTCACTTTTAGAAGAACAAATTAGTAATAAAGAACGGGGAACACGTTCGGATGTTGTAATAATCTTAACCTTGAAAAACGAATAGGCTCTCACGAGAACAGTTGTCCATTTGGAAAATGGGAAAAATACTGGCAGGATCATCTATAGAGGTGTAAGAATGTGCATAGTTGATTCTTCCTAATCCACCATTCGGCGATAACCTAATAAATCACAGATGCACCGCTGTACAATTTTTTGTCAGTTGCAGATGTCTCATTTATCTTTTCTCTTGTATTGTCATGATCATCACCATATTCACCGCTAATTCCGCTTCGAAATGACAATGGTCATTATATGAAACTGAAGGCCAAGGGAACGTCTAAACAACACCGCCGTCAAGTCAGATTTTGTATATCCAAATCAGCAATTTTACTAGCCCCTATTATACTGCCTACTGTAACGGAACGCAATGCGTCTGTCAAGTAAACTAATTAAGAGTCCTAGATTCAAGGAAATGAATATACATCAAGTGCTCAAGAATTTCCCTTTATTTCATGTTTTCATCTCACACTTCTATTTGATCAACTCTTCAGGGTACCAATACTAAAGTTTCCAGTCGATTCGTTAAGATTGTTTTACAGGTGTCCCAATTAGCTGAATTGAAACAGACTTCGACAGTTTATGCACAAGAGCTCACGAGCTCGAAGCTGATGTGTCTATGGTAAAATCAGAGAAAGATCTACTAAGACGTGCCAGCTAATCACCTTATGCACCACTACATGTGAGCTTCGAATGACATCCAGATATCCAGCCTAGCAAAACTAGGGGAGGAACCTTTATCGAATATATTACAATCCGTGAAGTTTATATGCCCTAGAAGCTACTTTTTAGCAGATTTTCATTTCTATACTGTGATATCCAGGTTTAAATTTTAAATTTCGCGCGTTAGAAAAAAAATAGGTTACCACCACTGCATCTTTGAAATGTTTGGAAAGAGTGGGATAGGGTTGGCGATAGGAAGGGATGCTGGGTGTTGAGGGAGAAACACGCGCTCTCTTGAGTTGTGGCTACCAAAGGGGTGAGATGGACAGGGAGACTGAAAAAATTATTTTCCTGTTGATGTAAAATACATTTTTGATTTTTATTGAAAAATACCATTTTAAAGGTGAAGTGAACTCAATTACCTATTTTGATTTTTGTTTTATATTTGTGATTATGCTGAGGTAGACGAGATTTAAACAGATATTAAAAATTACTTGTAAGAAACCACGTGGCTTCCTTTGTGTTTATGTAACAATCATGCATCTTATGTAGACTTTTAATGTTTATTCAACTGTTTTATGTGTTATAAATGCAGGCATTTGAATGCTTTTAATATCATATTTCACTAAATATATTTTTCTGTGTTACAATAATTGTTAAACGAAATTAAGAAAGCTTTTGTATTGTATGCATTTATCTTGTGATCACAGATAAAGTTGAAAGAATAATGGAATTTAGTTTGGAATTCAGATGTTTTAAATATTACAAAACAACATACAAGACGATTAGATTTATTTTCATACACTAGCATTTGTTAACATGGATGTTCTGATGCTCAACTGTGATGTGGGCACCCGTAAATATTATAAAATGCACATGAATTTAATGGTCGATGGCTCTCTTTATTAAAGTGTGAACTGCCTTGGTGTTATCTTAACATTTTCATCCGTGGTGGCAGTCTACATTCTCCATTGTTTTTGTGTGTTTATTTGTTATAAATGTTTTCTCTTGCAGCATTTTCCACCCTTAGGCAGCAGTTATTATTATGTACTATTTGTGGCACGAAGCACTATAATATAGTTCCGTGCTTTTATTTATATATTTATTGCGGGGAATGATAGACTGTTCACAATTTTTGGCTACGGCCGGAGGCTAAGGAGCTATTTTAATAGAGTACGGTCACTTCCTTTTGTCTTTGCTAACATACTCTTCAGTTTTGTTTGATGATGAGTGCTATAAGTACGTATCCGAGTAATGGAGAGAGCAGGACTAGTTTAATTTATGTTGCAACCAGTGAATTTGAAAGGTGCATTATGTTGTGTGTTCCGAACATTCATTTTATCATTTATTTATCTCTGAATTTCACCAAGTTCTTGTGAAATGAACTTGTGCAAACTTATCGCTTGTGATGTGTTTTGTCTTATTTATAATTATTTCTTTTGCTAATTATTATTGGTCATGTTGGTACCTTATTATTGCTTGTTTTTATTTTGCATTTATTTATTTTATTGAATATCGCTGTGTCTTGTTGGTTTCAAGTTGGGACCGTTTATTTATATATTTGTGCATGAAAATTTGTATTGTTTGTTTTAAAAGATTCTTCGGAGGTTTCTTGCTGGTTCTTCCTCCGAACTGATACCCGAACCAGTGTAAAGGTTTATTCGGCCTTCACAACAAAATCTAGCATTCAATATACGACGTTCTATTTTAACCATAATCTGTGTTTTATTTGATTTCCTGCCTTCCCCACTATCGTTAGTAACCAGTGTATCTAGTTTTAGGGAATTTTAGAAACACAACGTAGGGTAGGTAAATTGGTTTGACGATCACGATTGGCCACATTGATTCTGGGGTTTGTTTTCTGTTAGATTTGGGAGGGAAATTTAAATATTTGTCAGAACCAGGGGCTTGGGATACTACAATACACTAGTCCATCAATCTGGCGAACTCAACGGCCAGTGGAGGATGTGGAAAGTAAGCCGGACAAAACACGTAGCTATGATCTGCTGCATAGCATAACATAGCATACAATGAATATTCGACAACATAACGTTCAACTCTTTGTGCACCTCTCTGAAACAGCAAAGATATTTCTCCTGTAGTTATCAAGAGCTACTAATATGCCTTAACGGATTAACCGTTACAGAGTCCGTAGGCTGAGACTGTTCTCAGAGAGGAGTTTCTTCTTCACTGTTGTGGAGCCTTGTGCTTGATAGGTCTATGCGAAGACTCAATAAAGACAATTTATTTACACAGCGTTATGCAATAGTCCTTGTTTCAGGAAAATTTCCTGCAAACTATATAGGGAACTAATTGAGTTTTCGGTTAACAAAGTTGATCTAGTTCTCTTCACCAACAAAACGAGATTTATTGGCTTTAAAGATTCCTATCTCTTTAATGTTCAATTACCAGAACAGTTAGGTATCTATGAATAATCCTGAATGACAAGCTGTCAAAAGTTCTAAAAAGTAGTAATTAGATTTCTTATGTTATTTGAGATTTTCATCAACAAACAGATGGCGTTAAATTTTGTGATTTAATGATTAACAATGTTGCTTGTGTAGACAAGCAGGTACAATGAAAAAACTCCTGATTAGAAGTTTTTTCATTGGCAGCAGCATGATAGCGTACTATCTGCTCGTGGATAGTTCGTCGATAGTTCAAGAAGCATTGTCGAAATTAGTGATAAATCTCGATCCGATGACTTTATAATTTTTTTTACTATCTTCGATGACGTAATTCACTGTTGTTCTACGTATACTTATCTAAAAGCATATACGATTAGCATATCACTATAGAGAAACCTGAGCTTAGTCTCCACAGATGCCAACCCCGAATAGTTTCGTTAAATTCTCGAACGAATCCAAAAAAAGAAGAAGACACTGGGGCAGGGATCTATGGACTCCGGCCAAGAAGGAAACTTTCGTTCTCTCTTGGCAGGTATACGGTAGTGTTCCATTCGAAAGTCTGCTATTCTGATTTCCACATATAAGAATTTTCGTAGAGAATACGTAGACCAGAGTGTTAGTATCTACATAGATAGTTAGGCGACTCTTCGAGGTCTGGCTGTTTTGTTTATTTTCATTCTATGAGATTTTTATTCAGGATATTTTTCCTCGGGACAAATTATGGATTCCCGAATCTTCTTGCTGTGTATCTATAAACAAAGATTGCCATTGGTGGGATCTTCCGTAGTGTTGTTGCCAGACTAATATAGATTGCCAGATTTCAAGTGACTTTTCACTGACAGCATTTGTTAAATTCTAGAACACTGGATTTATTAATAATTAATAGTAACAAGAAGTAGATATAAGAATGTATTAACATAAGACGTATGTACATACAATAAAACTTAGTTTTTTCTGGCCTTGATGGTTTCAATTTCTATTTATCCCTCTAATAAGATTAAGATAACTATTAGCTTTTTTTATGAATTTACGTTAGTTATTAACTTTTTCTTGTAAGAAATAAGAGTAAGTCATTAAAAAATCGATAACTGTATAGAAAACTTCAACTTAAATATTTAATTTGAATACTCATGTTAAACCGGACAAAAGAGGAAGTTCCCCGTGAATATTTAATCATTCAAGTTTGAATAACTAAGTATAGTGTAGCTTCTGTTCATGAATTTTTCTTCTTGGGAAAATAGAAATTGCACAGTCAACTTATCTGTAAATCATAAGTAAGAACCAAGACACTTCTTTTAAAATGAATGAATCTAGAAATTCATATTTAGGTAAAGTTGAATCATTCTCATTTGATAAATGAAAACGGAAATTGATTTCAGAGTATTCTAAACAAATTAAACAAGATGCATCTAAATTGACCTTGTTTATGCCAAAATTGATATTACAATGTATAAGTATTTGGCCGGAAGTAGATACATTTGCGTCAAGATTGTTTAGCAGTTTACATTTGTTAAATGTACTGTTTGTGCTAGTTTCACACATGGCATATTTTATTGATAATATTCGAGACATCGCTAAAACAGCTGAAGTGTTTACGACAGTTAATGTTCTATTCCAGGTGAAAATGATTGCATGAACATAAGTAGTGTGGTGACCTTCTTTTTACTTATTTACTTCTTTCTCATGTTACCGTTCTGAATAACTAGTGTTGAGGACTTGATTTTTGTTAAGAGCAAAAGATTTTCATTACAGTGATCAAGATATCAAAATATGTAGATTAAGGCAGTTGTGAGACAAGAGTGTAAAACTGATATTTCTCTTACTCTGTTCGTGAACTAGTTGAGTACCGTATTGTACCGTATGTATGTACCTACCTGCAAAGAATCTAGCACTCAAACAAGTAAGAGAAAATATGTACTTATACGTCTACTGCTTATATATTTTATAGTCTGTAGTATAGTAGAAGAAGGTATCCAACTAGACTTGTTTAGCTAAAGCAACATTACTACTATTTAAATTAAATGAGATGCAAGCAATAAGTAGATTTTAACTTTTAAGATTATTTTACGCGTAACGATGATGATATATTACAAGAAGAACGTCAAGAAACTTCTCAATACAATATGGATTGACTTTTGGTCATCTAAAGTATTGAAGAAATCAGAAGCAAATAAGTTAAAAAAGAAAACGAGACGGTACTTTATCATGGTGGTGATCTTCTATATAATTTCAGAATTTACAGCTGTCGTGTTTGCCTATCAACCATTAATAATGGGAATTAGAAATTTACCAATCATATTGAGACTCCCATTTGATTTCACTCTGAGTCCTATATTTGAATTCCTTTATGTATGGAACGCATGCACTGTTATATTCATACCATTTGCTGTAGCTGGATTTGATATTTTCTTTACTATGCTTGTTTGGAATTGCGCTACACAATTTAAACTTTTAAGAATCGTCTTGGGAAGTATCATAGTTCAAAATAATGGACCGAATTTAAATATCAAGAACAATAAAGAAGCGTACAAGGAAGAAACAAAGAAGTTAATAAAATAAATTGACTTCTTCCTTTAGCTTTGATTAAGTCTTTTATTCCTTCCCATATAGCACACGGACATCCTATGGATGTTCACTAGACGTTCAAATTTCGGCGGACGGATGTCCAATGGACGTCCGTTTGTCACAATTTTGGACATCCTACGGACGTCCGTTACTGGACGTAATTTGTACATTTTTTGTACATAATTTGGACAATTTTTGGACATAATTCGGACGATTCTTGGACATACATAATTCGGACGATGTTTGGACATAATAAGTTTGGGCATAGTTTGGATGGTTTTTGGATGAGAAATGGATGTCCAGTTTACGTCCATGGACGTTCCTTTTTCTTGAAGTATCCAGTATCTTTGTTTCAATATTTTTAATTAGATTCTAACCTTATTTCTATGTAAAGATTTTATAAAGTTCTCTACAGATATCTATCAGTGCACTTCATTATTCTTAGAGTACAACCGTAGCGTATGCTGCCTTTAGATGTGGTTGGCATTTGACAGACAATAGAGAAATAAGAACACTCGTAATAATGCTAATGCAGAAATCGCAGAAAGGACAATGCTTAACTGCTAGTGGGTTTGTCATAATAAACTATGACACTTGCTTAAAGGTATGTACTACCTTAAAATTAGTAGCACGTAGTTGAAGATTAAAATAAGGAAACATGTTTCCCCATATTTGGACAAATCCCTCAAAAATGATTTTACAAGATTTTGGCCATTGTTATTTCTAACATGCGTAGTAATACGCATCTTTTATCAACTTTACATTCTTTGAATACTAATAATAAGTTTATTTATTGTTGCAGGTCCTGAGGATGGCGTTCTCATTCTATACCGTGTTGGATGGAATGAAAGAAGAAATACAGCCTTAAAACAAAAAGTCTAATAACTGTAATTTACACTATGCCTAAACCACCATTAATTAGAAATTATAAACACACAATAACAAATAAAAAACAATGATAGTGGAAACATTTGCTATTTTACTGTTTTCTTCTCTAATACCTAACTTAATCCTGATTGCAATGAAGAACTATAAATTCATTATGCTTTTAGTACATATGCTATTTGATTTAAGAGAATGTATAATAAACTATTTAGCGAATTCGAGCTTTGTTCTAATAAAGTTTTCAACTTAAGTAGATTATTATTTGATATGAATTGTAGGCTGATACTTGATAGTAGAAGCATTTCTGAAGCAGTCGACACATCGTAACTACGTATGGTTAGTGGCTATGCTGTGACTATTTCATATCTCTTATATGTCTCTGTGCTTTGCTTCGTCTCGTAACCAATTTTCTATTTGAACGTCTACCTTAGCTTTCTTTCTATATTCTCTTCCAGTATTGGAACATAGTGTTTGTAACTGAATGTGTATGCTTCTAGTGATATGCTTTGTTATTGAACCGTTTATGTTGATTTTAAACAGCCGACCAAAGACACGATGTGGCTCCAAAAAGGGCTAGCAATGTAGTCGCTTCACGTCGTCATTACGAACAAAGAGATGGGTTAGCTGCGAAGGTCGCAACGAACAAATGGTGGCGTTGGGACCCTACTAGAGAAACAGTTCTATAGCTTACAAAAAACAACCAAGACTAGAACTGTCACTCCTGATAGGTTGTAACTCAGCAAAAACATCCAATGTCTGCAATAGGAACTGCTTCCAGTCATCTCATGTAGTGGTCGATCACCGCAAGATAGTAAAACTCTTAAGAAACTGATAACAGGCCCACAAAAGCCCACGTAAAGTGTTCGAAACGCACAGACGGGACACTAAACTGTTACAGCTGGATAACTGTGTGCTATCTTGCTAAGCATATTTTATTTGCATCGTCATCCTCGTAGTTCGTAGCTCTACCACGAAAAAGTGAAGGTTGATTGTAGATATCAAAAACTTTTTTTCGAAATGGTGTCAACACACAGAGGTGGATTATTATTATGGGGATATGACAATCACCAGTAGTGTCTTGATTGAAGAAAGAGAATTTTCACAATAATAATGTGCTTACATCATTAAAAATTGTAGGTATAATTCCTCAGCAGTCTGACTCGATAGCACGAGGAATGTTAACTTACGTGTAAGAGACGAGATATATGTAACTGTCGTTCAGTATATAAACAATTTTTTTTGAGAATTTGCCGTGGGAAGGCCTTGGCAGGGTCCTGCTCTAGAGCGAACGACAGTGATTTATGATCAGAACGAATGGTGAGATGTCCATCATTATGTTAGAAAATCTCACAAAAACAGTAGTTTTTGGTCATGAAACAAGTGCTGTATCTGTGCGGAGTTTCTTCAGGAAAAAACCTAAATTAGCATTCTAAAATTATTTGTGTTCTGATTTGGTTATAAGCGTAGATGTAGGGAAAACAGGGGATGGTTTGGACACGGAGATACAATAGACAGTTTTAAATTTAAATACTGCTGCCACGCTCGGTTTCTAACATTTTCTAAAATCTTTTAGTGATGTAATGTGACTTTTTAAGGTAAGAACGTAAGGTTTTCTACAGCCTAGTTAAACCTGTCACATTGTTCATTCTTTGTGCTTGTATCTGTGATTCATGAGGCCATATGGCAATGTGCGTTCGATGCAATAACAAAACGGCCCTCAGCGAGTCCATTATATTTCCATACTCTCTATTAATTCTTGATTGTCTTTACTCATATACCACAGAAGTTTAAAACCAGGGAAACTGAGTGACAGCTTCCAACAATGTGAAAAAGTCTCGGTAGCTATCTATGTGAAGAAATCTAAAGAAATGAGCTTAGATAACATTTCTTTAAAGCCAAGTTTTAAAAGTGAGCATGTTTTTCCCAATGATGTGGAAGAAGTACTGACAAGTTATTTAATGCAGGGTTAATGTCAAAACAAAGCCAACAATTGACTGGTGGAAGAAACAAGCTGGAGAAGGATTTATGAAGCGACACTAATTTGTCAATCAGAAAGTCAGAAGCAACTTTCCTGACAAAACTGACTACCTTCAAACAACTGTGGAAGAGTTCTTCGACAAACTGGAAAACATTAATATCCGGAAAAACTTTCAACCTTGACAACAGTACCTTCTGTTGAAAGAGTTGATAATTAATTTCTGATGTTGAATAAAACCATTTTACTACTATTTTTCATTTTCTACAGGTAGCGACATTTCTTATCAAACACTTCAAACCATTCAAGAAATACTTCAGGGAAGCAGTCCATACATGGATATTGCATCGTACATATAAGACACTACACATCTATGCGCTTTCTAGTCCATGTTCCAAAGAATGGGACAGAGCAGCAACGCCTAAAAACGTCAAGGTAGGTTTTCTGAAATGTAATATTTGATTTTATCTGTTCTTCCGTTTCAGACCGCCCAGAGCCCAACGAAGCTGACGAAGACACTATTGCTGTGGCTCATCCTATTACAACGTCGCTTTCAGAGACTCCTAAAGTCAAATATTTCCATGTGGACTCAGCAGTTTTCTTCACCAATTCCAATGTGTTCTAGAACTTTATGACTTTTGCTAATACATCAATTTATATGTATAATTACAGAAACCGACTATATAATAAATTACAAAAGAGTATTCAAGTTTCTTATTGACATCATTGAAGAGCTTGTTTCAAGAAGTTTCTCTTGAGAAATTTTCTTCTTCCTAGTATTGATAACAACTGAGACACTGAATCCCAACAAATTTGGTTCACCCTATACAAAATTCTTACAAGAAATCTTATGATTATGATACACCAAAATTTAATTTTTAATGTTCCTGTAGACATTAGTAGAGATCAATATTATTGGAAGATTAGTAAGAAATTTGATATGCACATATCTGTAGCAAGTCGACATTTTCATCTGTGCACATCGGTAAGTATTTTATATTTTTGTGTTACAAGTATAATGTATAAGAAAATAATAAAACTTACACTCCACAATAAACTCATTTTATTATTATTTTTTACAAGCACACCTATAATCTATGAATAACATAACACTAAATCTTTTAATGTATCAGCATTATTCTGAATTGCACAAAATCAAATATATTATTTCTTATAAGAGACCTTCAGTCTTTTAAACACAACCTAAAATATAACATTTATAAATTTTATTTACATTCGAAACAAACAAAAAAGATTATAAAATTAAAACTTGAAACAATATTGCAAACACTTAATCGATAAACCAAGATTGTGTAGGTTATTACAATTTTAATCATGAGCAACTTAAAGAAACTGTATAGTATAAAGGCATAACACATTAACATAAACTTGCTTTATGGAGTTATAATACACAAAACTGGAATTTAGACCAAATAAGGGAATTCATAAATGTATTTTAATTTTTATATGGCACCTTTAACATACCTTTCAAACTTCTCATAAAGCATTAATCATACAATAGACCAAAGATTAATTACTGATCACATTTTTTGTTGATTACATTAGCTATATTGCAATCAATAAGGCATTTTGTTAATAAAAGATATGATTATATTAGCTACATATGTATGATTGTTATTGCTTGTTTCTTAAAACCTCAAGGTTAAAAAACCATATTTTCTTCTATGACCAATGCTAAAGATGCCATAGAAACAAACATAGAATGCAGGTTGCTATACTTATACTGTTTACTCATTGGCATGGTGAATCATGCAAGAAAAATTTCCTGCATGGTGTCATGGCAATGCATGCAAAATGAAAATAATTTAATAAAACAGCCAATAGATTATTATTGGTCAAAGAAAAAGCATAGTATGCAACTCACAAGAATTAGCTCATTTTTGTACTAGTATGATTCCTTCGTATATGTGCAAAAATGAGCTTCATTCAATGCTCGTTACATAATGCTTAAGAAATAAACTTTATTTAACATCATGATTCTATTATCAAAATGTGAAACATGAGTAAAAAGTTATTTGAAAAAATTGCCAACTTTAGGCTCTTGGTTATCAATGATAATGCTTTAGTAAAAGTAAAAATAAAAAATAATAGTATGTTCAATACTTTTTCCAGTTTTGACCGATCAAGATGGCTACCATTCAAGATGACAAAAATATAGTACCTGCTATTTGTACAGTATTTAAACAGTTGAGAAATTCTTTAAATTGTTTCTCAATTCAGTATCTACATGTACAAATAATGTGAATAAATCTTGTTTCACATTCACAGTAAATCTAACAATAGTTAGAAAATGATTTGCTATTTATCTTGTCTTGAATGTATAGCCTTTCAAGAATTAGAGAATTGCCAAAATCAATATTTAAAATGAAGCAGTATCAAACAATCATAAGATCAATC
Source organism: Ignelater luminosus (assembly GCA_011009095.1). Taxonomy (NCBI): domain Eukaryota; kingdom Metazoa; phylum Arthropoda; class Insecta; order Coleoptera; family Elateridae; genus Ignelater; species Ignelater luminosus. Next base: position 181,139 of record VTPC01005655.1, on the reverse strand, counting down.
TGATCTGCTTACTATAAACCATCTTGCAACTTGGCATGTATAAATCCAATTTATGCTCATGTCGGTCAAAACTACAAAAAGTTATTTACAAAGTTACAAAGTAGATACTGTTGCAAAAGACTCATAGAGTTCAACAATAATGCCTTTATTTTATTCCTCTAATTAAATTGAAATTTAAAACCAATCAAGATTGGTAGAAAGTCACTAGTATGTGGTCTACCATCAAGATCTATAAAAATCTAGTTTGGAAGCTGCATCAACTTCTTGAAGAATAAAAATAAGACACAATATCGTTGTTTCTGTACTCTTGAATCAAAAGCAAACAAAACTTACTTTTGAACTTTGATTAAACAAAGAGAAAATAAAAGCCTGTTTTTTTAATACTTCGTTTCTTCAATCGTTAATTAAAAGCAAAAAGGATATCAAAGTATTTTATTAAAAAAACGTTTCTTTAATTAATAACCGAAGAAACTAAAAAACTAAGTATCATTAAATTTATAAGAACTGTCACGAATAGAGATATATTAAAAAATTGCTTCTTTTAAAATTTAATTAAACTTAAAAACCCCAAAAAAAGAATGTTTAAGTTTAATGACCAGAGCAGAAACCGACCCATTATCTTCTAGTTCTTGTAAATACAAACATTGATCTTTACTCTTTAAGGCAAGCAAAAAAAGTGTTAATTGTAGTTTTGTTAAACCCACATCACACACATACCTACACGTGACTAGATGTCCAATTATCTAACATTTGGATGAATTTTGTACTAAAATTAAATGTCCACTGAATGTCCAAATAGAGACATATATCAAAGATGGACAGTCTGGTGTTATATGGGTATAAGGCAAACTAGAAATGCAATTCGTAATTTTTTTAAGACTTTTATTAAATGGAATAAGACCCATAACTGCTATTTAAAAGAGCACCTCCACTTGATACCACACATTACCTATCAGGAATGAGCAATTCTTAAATTATAAAGTATGGAATTTCAAATTTCAAGGTTTTTCTTTGAATGCAGGGTGTTTTGTTAAAAGAAGTTACAATTTGCATTTCTGTTTTCTGTATAACAAAACCTGTTAGTTTCCTTGCTTATCTTTAAGACTTGATCAAAATTAATTTTGTTTCAATTTCTCTTAATTGCATTACTGAGGGGTTAAGAAAACCAAAGTAATTAATATCTAATAACATTTAATTTTCCAGAATAGTCACTGAAGTCTCCCGATTTAGTCTAAACTTCTGGTAATATTAAATGACAACCATCAGTCAACTTTAGGAATCCATAGATCAAACAATAATAAACTACTATAGTGAAGCTACATAAAAATTTTCTGTACAATTTTATTTCTCTCCATAAAAACTGCATTTATCACTTAATAAACATTCAAATACAACAAGAGCATAACAAATCTCACATGTCTGAGATACTTTCTGCTATGCCATAAGACTGTCATAAATCAGTAGATTAGGAATTTCTTTTTGAGTTAATTAAAACAACATTTGATAACTATAGTTAAGGGTTGAATGGCTTAGCAGAAAGCATCTCAAAGTATAGATGATTTTATGTTAAATTTTAAAAAAACTATTAAATGATATCAATCTTATAATTTCTGAATTCTTTAACATAAAATATTATTTAAATGTAAGATTATGAATTATTATCACTCAAGGAAGCAAATAAACTTAAAAAGCAACTCAAATAACATCATATAGTAGAATTCAATTTCTTAAAGACCAGAATTAACAAAATAAATCAAAATCAAAAAAGTATTAGAATATTTTCTTAGTAACACATTAACAGACAAATAAACTAACCACACAATAAGAGCAAGACTTTAATACATATATAAAATACAAATAAAAATATAAGTCAGAAATATTCCATTAGAGAATGCACGACAAATCTACACATAAGCCTGACATTTTTTAAATACTCCATAGTAGGTTAGTAACAAGAAAAAAATTGTGTTGACAGTATTGAAAATTAATTTAAAAAAAAAACTCAGCAGCATTCATTTGTTTTATCAGAAGAATTTAAGAATTAAAATTACACAAAACTAACCTTCAAGAGTCAGAGATCATTTTCAATTTGTTTTCTAATAAAGTAAATTACAAAGTCAAAAACAAATTTATTATTACCCAAAAAAGATATTTTACTGATAAAGGCCATTTTAGACAGTGACAATCTAAAGTTCAAGTTAAAATTTTCAAATCAAAGAACCTAACCTCAAAATTGTTGCATTCAAGAAAGGCAAGTTTTAATTTTAATAACAAGATTGGTCTCAATCTTAATATCTAGATTATCATCATGTAAAGCAGCCTTAAACTACAGTAACTACACAGTTAAGAAAACAATAATTATGTATATGCCCTTCACAATTCGACAATTCAAATACATAACACTGAAAACGTAATATTAGTAAACCCATTAATAGTTTATTAATCTATACAAATATTTAGAAAATGTTACAAAATGGCCACTTGTTATCAGTATCAAACACTACACTTCAAATAAGTACAAAGTATAAACAAATAATCAAATCATTAAACTTTCGATATGTAAAACTTAAAAAACAAAGTTGGATGACCCTTTTTCAATATAAAAGGTTGCAACAATTCTAATGGAATTGTCAAACAGTTTTTCAAAGCAGAACTAATATTTGAAGGTAATGCTTGACATAACTGACTAATAACAAACATCATACCTTTATTTGTTTGATCGAGGAATTCCAACTCGTATCGATATTTTGATTGATTATTTTTCATGCCAACATGCACAAAATTGAATTTGATTGGGCCCGATGTAGCACTATGCTTGCAACAGCAGATAAATATCTCATTTTCATGAATGACTACGTCATAAGAAGAAGTGATTTTAGCTTTGATATTTCTAGAATATACTTGACTCACTTCGATTACATTATTTGAATGATTATCACGAATATGTTGTAAAATGTCCAGCGGCAGAATTCTTGTACTGCACATAGAAGGTAACATTTTTAAAGGGCACTTATTAGTACCATACGTGCAAGACATTTCGTGATGGCGAATATTTTCTGAAGTGAATATTTCCTGACAGCCTATATCGACATATTTACATGGATAATGTACTCGCGTTGTAAGTTTCTCTAAGGTATAATTTCGAGTGTTCATTATTTGTGATTGACAAAATGCACAAATCTTTATTTTTTCTTTACAATCGCTACACAAACTGTGACCAGTTGGACAAATATAAATTGGAGGAATCATGTGATTTTTGCAGATTGGGCATTCTAATTCTTCTAAAAGTTGTTTATCCATTGTTGATAATTGCTTTATCAATTTTGCTTTATCAGGAGCAGAATTTGACGCAGAACTGTCATTAGATTTAGCTTTTGGTTTCGTTTTCTGAGGAGATTGGGTACTTTTACTAGGAAGGGGAGGTGGGAAATTCTTAGCTGGAAGAGGTGGAGGTGTAGAAGTTGACGGAAGAGAAGCTACTTTAGGAGGATTTTTTATAGGACTACCATTAACAGTCGCTGCTCCTTTTGAAGTTAAGCTAAGATTTTTTACTTCTTCAGATGGTAACGATATATTGTGTTCCTTCATTATTGTACTAATTTCATTCTTATTTTTTTTTGAAATGGAAACTTTACAATGTATTGCAAAATTTGGATTTCCAAGCATAGCTGCAACTGAAGCCACATCCACAGCTATCATTCGTTCATTATTATTAATAACTCTCGTTGTATCATCGAACGGTTCAGTATTACTTTTTCTTAAAATTAAAAAGTAATCATCATATCTACCTAATTCTAACTGATAGCGATAAAATTGATTTTCTGGTTCTTGACTACAGCACATAACAACGCAATAAAATTTATTAGTTTCTTTAAGATATCTAGTCAGAATAAGAAAATTACGTTCATTAACAGTAACAGGTATTATCTGCAGATTATTCTCTTCTATATTCATCACAAAGCTAATTGGAAGTGTTTGTATGTTGCTTGTATGATTCGTTATCAAATGAGTAGGTAACTTTATCATACTACCTTTCCAATCGCATTGCATTGTAGATTCATCCAGGGACATATTGAATGGACATGGAAATGCATTTAAATTACATGTTCTTTCATGTTCTTCAACTTGAAGCCATCTTAATTCAGCTTTACATCCATTTTCCATATTACTACATGGGAATACAAGATATTTAGCCACAGCTTCATAAGCCAACGCTCTTTCTAGAGTGCCATTCGCTATCATCCAATTCAGACTTGATGAACATCGGCCACACACATGGCCAGTAGCCGAACAATAATAAATGGGAAGAACAGAAAGCAACTTTTTACATTGAGTACATCTCAATTCGTTTAACAAATTCTCGATGTTGCTTATATTCAACGACATTTTTACTGTACTTTATGTGCTGAAATTGCAAAATACAATATTAATCACTTTCTATTTCAACTGATAAATTAAGTATGCATTACTGACCTATACGCACAACAGATGGGTATAAACAACTTTCACCAAAAGGTTACTTAGAATGAAAAGTCAACTTGTTTGTGGATTATGTAAAATTCCATTTAACACGGGGAAAAACAGAGTAGGTAACGTGACAACAATAATGCACTTATTGCTTATTAGTCATCAATCATCAGCTATCTATTTTCTTTGTCATTTTTGTAATCACGTGGGATTTAAACATGCACAAACCAGAGACATTAAATACTTATAGACCGGCTGTCACGGCTGCAACCTCCAGCTTTATAGCGGCCATATTATTTATTACTTTAAAGGCGGGAAATTCGAATTGCTACACTTCATTCCTGAATAGTAACCAATATATAAATACTCAATAAAAATAAGGCAGAAAAACTTCAAAAGATTTATATTTAGATACATAAATAATTTTTACAATACAGTTTGTAACATTCTCAATATATTTTGAGCAATTTGCAGAAAACAGTGACATTCTGAATGTAATTATATATGAGATATTTTGTTTTATTCCCTGCCAAGTACATTTGATTTATAAGAAAGTGTAACAGCTAATGCAACTGTGTTCAATACAACAAAATAATCAAATTTCCCACCATGACATCAAAAAGCAGTTAAATTTTCTGTAAGAATTTGATAAAATTATTTGCATTTGAATAGCAATGCCCTAGTTTTATTCTTATATAAATTGAAAAAATAATGTGAGAATGTTTTGCTTTAATAACAATTATAATCACATAATAAAAATTAATATTACATCCATATCACTCAATATAAAAATACATTACAAAGAAACACATATAATTATGATATGAAGAATTTCGCTGTCCACAAAACAATACTAACTTGTTAAATATTTGTCAAATGTTAGGCCCTCTTATACCTTCATGAATTAGAATTGTAACTGTTTTATCACCTACGATTTACTTAAAAGTTGTTGCTTCAGTTTTTGCACTTGCTTTGCATAATTACAGCATTTTTTATTTAATTTAAAGATCATGCAATCAGTTTTAGATTATATTCTTTTCGGAGATGGAAATGCATAAGAGTGTTCAATTTGAATATGACCAATGCCATTTTCAACATGTTCCTGAGAAGTAATTTCACAATGTGCTATCTGCTATACTTCAGTTTGTGTTTTGTTATTTGCATTTTCAGAAAAATGTGGTCTGCATGCTTTAATTTTTGGTAACAGGCTGGCACTTATTGGATAATTAGTTTGCTCACAATGTATTTGAATTGGCTGAAGATCTCGGGGTGGAGTCTGCAAGTACAACTTTTACATGTAATCATTTAAATGATTGTTCGCAAAAAATTCATAAAACAAACCATACCTTACATAAAGATGACACCAGCACAGCATTCTCTTTTAAAAGTTTATTTGCATGTTCCCTAAAATCGGTTGCTTTAAAATGTTCTAGGCATACTACACTTGTTCTTCTATATTTTAGAATGCAAAGATTCAAAGCCATTGGTTTAATAGGTGAGGTTTTTTTAATAGCAACATAATCACACACTTATTCATTACAAACAACTTAAAAGTCCATTAACTATTAATTTAATAATAAAAAAAATCACTCAATAGTTCTATTTTAAGTTAAAAGCACATGGAAAGAGGCAAGAAACAAAAAGTAAATTTCAAAATTCAAATATAACAAATTTAACCTGTAAAACTGCAACTTTCCTTTTATACCTGACAGAAAAGTTATAAACATGGCGCCGATTCCGGCTAGAAAAATTTCCCCCAACCAAACAATGCATTTCAGCCTGATAGCCGGTCTATAAGTATTTAATGTCTCTGGCACAAACACGCAAACTAAAAATTTTACCTCGACTTCACCTGCAACTGCAATTTTTGTGTGCATGCAACCAACTATACAACTATACAGCAGATGCTGGATACAGGCTGACCGTTAATTGGTAACACGATTAAAATCCTTGCAGTTAAATAATTTTAATATGACCCATTAATTACCTCAATAATAGTATGCAGGATTACATAAATTGGAAACAAAAGAAAATATTTTTACTTTCCTTATCCAAAGAAAAAGAAAGAGAAATAATGTATTTAATAACCAAAACCTCCTCTATGGAAAAACAATGAGTTGAAGAACTTTTTTTTGAAATTACTGAAGCAATTATAGCCAAATTCAGCACGTAATATTTTTCTATAAATATATCTGTACTAAAGATTGAGTTTCATAGTAAAACCACTTAATTTTACATTTGAGTTTATATCTGCTGATGTTTGTCAATTTTCCAGCTAGTTCATCATGTTTAATATCCAATGTAAATCAATTTTATAAGCAATAATGTGGCTTGGCTTCCGAGGAGTTTCTTTTTAATAGCCTTATAAGTGGTGACCAACAGAGGCTTTTGGCCTGAATATTTGAAATTTTAAAGTTGAGTTTCTGGACAGTCTAAATGTTTTTCAGGAGAAAAGAGACTATTTTAAATCAAAATCTAACTTTTATCTAAAATGACTGGAATCAGACCAAAGTTTTCTGTGGTAACTGGATTAATATGAAGGACTGTAATTTTTTATTATAGGTGTCTGTAAATGTATGATGTGTTGCCTATCTGTTTGTAGTGTTTTCAAAAGATTGCAGGTATAAAACTGTCATTAAATATTAGGTAAATGAAGATATCTTCAGAAAGGGACTGAACAAACTTGGAACTTAATCATTTATTCAATCAATGACAAAGTCATTTTCAGTATCAACAAACTAGTAGAACTTGGATAGCCCTGATTGTAACCAGTAGGTGCTGTTGGTATGATCTTCACAAAAACTCAAAATAATTCTTCAAAAGGTGTCACATGAATGATTCAATCTCAATCTCAACAATATTTTAACTATATACATGATATTAGCAAAGTGCCACAATCAGAGGGTTTAAATTACAAAAAAACTTAAGAATAAAAATTTTATTGCTACAGTCGTTTATGGGATAAAGCCGCTTTCTATTAGAAAATGTAGCAACATTGTTGAAAAGGCATCTAGTCACCTACATGCATTATTTATTAAAAACTGATAGCATTTACTCATCAGTACAAGAAGCTATCATCTAAAAGGATTACTTTTTAATTGCTTCTCATTAAAGATAATGCCACCCCTCAAAAAAGCTTATTACTGTTACTTCTGAAAGATGATTGATTGGATGACCTACAGCAGAGAAGAAACAAATTTGTACTTGAAGACGATATTCAATCTAGTAAACGATAAGAAGCATTTTTTATGCTTCTCTTGCTCAACCTCAACAATACTACCAAACTTCCAACATGGCAGGTAGAGAAAATCTGTTAACCTCTCAAGTTGAATATCACTTATAACATAAATGATGTTTATCAAGACATTGCAACTTGTAAAGCTTGATAGTTCATTGCATGCTCTTGAACTAGAGGTTTCTCTTGAAGGAAAATGCAATTATACCTTACCTATTCATTCTCTATGATTCCATCCATTTCAGTTTATGATGCCCAGTGTTGATTTCTTCATTTCAAAAGCTATGTTAGATTGTTTTAGTGTTTTGTAACTTGTAGGCTGCAAACTCAATTTGTTATTTTATTAAATCATGATTATTACGATAAGTCTGCTTGCTGTCATTAAGAGATCTTTTGCAGACAAAAACTAGAAGTGAAGAAATCCAACTCATCTCTCTGCATTAGGGCTGTGCATAATAATTGATTAATCGGAACATCATCAATTAATCAAAAGTTTGATTACCATTTTTAAAAAAAATTGATTATTTCGATTAACCAATTACTTAGTTTTAATATAATCAAAACAAATCATTTTGTATAATCGATTATTGAAATTGATGATTGTTGAGCCCTACTTTGCATAACTCTCTTGAGAAGATTAAAGGAGCCACCACAGGTGGCAAAGCCTGGTCTCATCTTTAAATTTAACTTTAGTTAAGAAGGTTAAAAAATAAGGCGATGCCCTTGAGAAAGAATATGTTAACAAGCTGTTAATTATGAAACCCTTTACTTTTATTTTGATAAAAAAAATGGATTAATAAGGTTAGAATTATAAGACTATAAAGCCCATCCAGCACATGACTGCTTGGTGGGTAAACAAAGTACATAACCTCGCATTTTTGAGTCAGCTGTGGTAGGTAAATAAAGGTTTTTACATGTTATGTACTATCGAGAGCAATTGAAAGTAAGCACCAATTTTAGATGCATAAATTTAATAGTTTACTTTCAATTGTTTACCCACCAAAGCAGTCATGTGCTGGATGAGCTCTATTATTTTTCATACAATGTGTTGCTATACCTTCTTACTTTTAAGAAATTGATAACTTTAAAGCGCATTAAATTATTTTTATATTATGTCAGATTTATGTATATAAAACCAATTATTAATCTATGCTATTCAATAATTAGTAAATAAACCTACTCGTATAACTAATATTAGTAATACTTTAGTTGATTATGTATTGTCTAACGAAGATCATATTTTAGTTAATGTCCATAATATTCTTAACTAAAGTGATCATTCTGTAATGTAATTTCAGTAAATTAGTGCAATACCAAGAATACATCTAGTAAGTTAATCAAAAAGTCTTACGACTATAAAAAGTAATTTAATTATGTACAACTGCAATTTGAATTCTGCTGATGTTGATGTAATATATGAAGAGTTATTTAAGAATTGTAAACTAGAAATTAATAATGTTGTACCTATTCAATCTTGTCAACTTAATTCTAAACTGTCTTGGTTTTATAATGAGGTTAAAATAAAAACACTTGATAGTGTTTACAGATCTTTTAAATCATTTCCAGAACTGTTCAAACAAGAAATGTGGAATAATTTAAAAAAATATCAAAATGAAGTTGTTAATATTTTAAAATCTAAAAAATCTCAGAACTATTTTGATAAAATAGATTTAGGAGAAACCCTAAGGAAATGTGGCGAACTTTAAAAGTTAATTAACATAAAATCTAATGAAATGCTCAAACACGTACAATTTGAAACTGATACAGATCAAATTATTATAAAAGATAATATTGAAATAGTAACCATTTTAATCAATATTTTGTTGAAAGTATTTCCAATATTATTGAAAATATTGAATCAAATTCTACTTGGTATAGTAAAAATTGCAATCTGTATTTACCGTTTGATAATTTTAACTTAATTACAAATGGTTAATAAATACCTTACATTGAAATGTAAACAAAACAAAAGCTCTCATTATTACAAACAAATATAAAACATTAATCTAACTATCAATCATGAAAAAACTGAAATAGTATCAATGGCAAGATATTTAAGCTTCCAACTAGATAACCTACTTTCTTTTAACGATCTGTAAAAAACTATTTCTTCACCAGAATTTCTCAAAATTTAACAATAAATACCAAAATTACTGTATACGATACAATAATTCAACCTCATTTTGATTATTGTGCTTCAATTCTATATTTATTTAATCTTAATAATATAGGCCAGCTTCAAAAACTTCAAAACCAACTTATGAACGAGTCGACTTACATCAATCAATTTAATATTGAAGTCTCTCAACTGGTTTTCAGTACACCAACGCTTGTACTATTTTACAATGATTTTTATTCACAAAATGATACATAATTTGGCTTCATCATACTTTCAACAATATATTGCTTATAATAGAGACACTCATGATCATAATATAAGAAACAATAATATCTATATAAATAAAATTATGAATGAATGAACTCTGATTTTTAAGGGATTTCAAGAATTTAACAATTTGTCGAATAATTTAAAAGTATCCAGCACTGTAAATAATTTTAAAAATAACTTAAACAGATTAATAAGAAATCAAAATTAAAATATAGACTGCTCGCTGTTGATTCTATTATTTTGTGATTACCCACCCATGTATATTTTAAAATGTTTTAATATTATAATTCTTAAATAGTTTATGTAATTGTTCATAATATGTCGGTATATTAGGTTATCCTATTTTTAATGATCTATCTACCTATTTTGTTACATGAGTTTGTATGGTAAAAACCTTTTGTTTATGCACCACAGCTGATTCTAAAACATCATGTGAACAAACCCTATGGAGAGATTGGAAGTAAAACAGATAAGATTATGTTTAGTATTTAAATATTGTAATGCATTGTTCATGTTAGCATTTAGTTTGTTTTTAATAGTGTATACTTTTAGATTAATTGAGTTACATGAACTTTAATCAGTCAATCAATCATTGTTTTACCTCCAGTCTTTCAATTTTTGGTGTCACACGCAAAATGCCTATAGACAAAACTGGATGTTACAGATAAAAGTAAGGTTAAATCAACACTTTTCAAGGTAACCTTAACCACACAAAATATACAAACAATAAATGTTTCCAGATTTCATCACCATTAATAAATATAAACCATCTTTACTTCTCATAGTATATTAAGTGCAAATTAAAATATAAAATTAAATTCAGTCTGTTTATGTCATCGTGTCACTTTATATAATAGAATAAACAAATAAAATATTGGTAGTAGTAGTAAATAATATCCCATTGTTTAGCAAATAAAATTTACAGAAATTTACAAAATTTCGTATGATTCATGCGTACAATACTAAAGAAGTACACATTATCTCTTTTTTAGTATTTAGCTTAATAGCAAATAATTAAAAAATAACTGTATAAAAAGATTAATTCGTAGACAAGATTACTTTAGTAATTAATCCAGCTGCAATAGTAACTCCTCCAACTCTTATCATAATTCTACCAAGTTCTTTACAATCACTATAAACTTCAAGAGCAATAGGCCTTGAAACTTGTATTTCTACCATTGCACTTGAATTATTTCCTAAGCATCTTGGATGCTTTTTGATGACTTCGCCTGTACTCTTATTTAACTGTGATATTAATTTGCTTATAACTGCTGGCTCTACTAAACTCTGATGATGAATTACTACCTGCAATAATTTATTTCAATAAAATACAATGATTCAATGATAATAATAAAATAGTGACTTACAGGAAATCCTTTTGTAATTGGCACAGTAACATTAAAGACAACAATTCTAGCTTGAAATTTGGAAGCTACCTGAACAGGATTCTGTGGATCGCAAAGAATGTAACCAATACTAACATTTTGCATTTCAATTCCTGATAATGTAACAGACACTTGATCACCAGCAAAAGCAATCTGTTGTGAAACTTCTTCAATTGCTAAAGCCTTAACAGTGGCTAATTCCTTGCTTGGACAAACAAGGACACGGTCCCCTGTACTTAAACTACCCGTTTCTATACGACCTGATACACAAAAACCAGATCCAGTACCCTAAAAGTGAAATAATTGATTATTCAAAATAATTCAAATATAATTTGTTTACCACCTTAAATATATCGTTGATAGAATGTCGGAACGGCTTTGAAATTGGACGGTCAGGAGATCTAAAGTTATCTGCAAAATAACATCAATTATGACAAAGAAACATTTAAATTATTCCATTGACGTACCTATAACATTAATTAGACAAGGTCCGTTGTACCATGTTAAAAGTTCGTTTTCGGTTGGTTTTTCTACTAAATTTTGTCCAGTAAGACCACTACATGGAACAAATGCTACATCGTTTTCTTTAAACCCTGCTTGTTTGAGAAAAACTTTAAGTTTTTGAGTGATTTCGTTGAATCTTTCTTGTGACCATGACACTGTATCTAATTTATTAATTGCTACAGCCAATTGACTTACACCTAATGATCGAACTAATAAAGCATGTTCCCTAGTTTGTCCACCATAATCAAAACCAGTCTCGAATTCTCCCCTTGTCGCATCTACCACTAAGAGAGCTACATCGGCTTGACCTGCTCCCGATATCATATTTGGTATGAAATCTTTATGTCCTGGTGCATCTAACAATGTGACCTAAAAGGATTTTTGTATTAGAAAATAATGATTAAGATTAAATAGTGAGCTTACAAGTTTTGTATCTGTTTCGAATTGTGATTTTCCAACATCCATGGTAATTCCCCGGTTTCTTTCTTCACCAGTTTCATCCAGTACCCATGCATACATGAAACTTTGTTTTCCCAACTTCCTACTTTCTTGTTCGTATTTATGCATTGTCTTTTGATTCACCTAAAAGATTTATTGCTATTAAGTATATTTGTTATGTTTAGATTATTAAATACGTACCTGTCCTAAAGAACATAAAAGATGTCCCATGAGTGTAGATTTACCAGCATCTACATGTCCAATAACAACCATATATAAATGTTCTTTAGAACCACCTCTTTCTTTTTTATATTGGGTAACCACGTCAGTTTTGTTGTCTTTTTGTTTGAAATTCTTAACATCGTCATTTTGTTCAGATGAAGGTTGAATATTTATTGGTGTACCTCGTCCAGAAGCTGGTGATTGAGATCGTGGTGTCACATTTAAACGATTAGCTTCTTTTTGAGCTAGATCGAAACCTTTGGTGACGTTAGTAGTTTTAGGGCCCGGTGTTACTACTTTTACACTTGATACTTCAGAATCTTTCGATAGTACTGGAACTGCTCGCAGAGAAATAATTTGGGCACATTTTAATATTTATTTATTTCAATAAATCACACAAAATATAATTTAAAATGTAGTCATTAAAAAAATTGCTTTGTTATTTTTTAAAGCGTAAAATTAATAATAACACATATTTCATAATATTGAGCAAATTCATTTCTTCGTCTTATAAAATTACAAAACTAACCTGAACTTGTATCAGAACTAGTAATAAGCATTATAATCTAATTACTACACTATAAAAAGCACTGCTGTATCTAAACCGCAACAACTATTAACTTGCAACTGGTCACTGTGGGATCCTTACAAAATTATTTATATTTACTGTAATAAACTCCAACCTACTTAAAATGTTATCTAATTTTTGTACTTAGAATTATTCTATCTATTATAGAGAAAATAACATTGTGCAATCTGTGGAAACAATGACCAAATTGTTGAGGGATTCACCTTTCTATTTTATTTATATTGAAAATGATTATTTAGTATCAATGCATAAAGATAAAAAAATTATATTAATATGATAAAATTGTGTGATATACAGGGTACATAAATATTTTCACGCCTAAATTAATTATATTCATTTTATAAAACGTAAAGTGAGTTTGATTAAATGGAAAATATTTCTTACTTACTACAAGTTAAAAAAAATCAACAGTTTATGCTTCTGTCTTTTATAGAATCTATTTAATAGTAGTTCTGCACTAATATTGAGATTGCATGAAAAGCAAAAAACTAATTAAATTAAAAAGGGTCACCAAAAAAAAATAAATAAATAAAAAATGTCATTTTTAAAAGCATAAAATATCACCTCTGTTATATAGCTTAATTCTACACATTCTGAGATCAAAATTGTTTTTGTTATTATTTTGAGTCAAAGAGAAAAAGATCAATAATGAAAACGGGCCCATTTGTCACTCTTATCACATCTTAGCCTGTTATTTTATGAAATATGAATGAAATAGATATCATGAAGTGTAATTATCAGCTACTCTTTGACAGCTTTATTTATACTTATTATTTTGCTGTCAAATTGACATTTTAGAATTTATTTCTAGGTTATGTTCACTGTTTATACACTATAATGCATTTATGAATTTGCCAATATGGGTGAGTGTTGACAAACACGTGTTTACTTCTTAAAGCAAATTCAAACTGACATTCCAAGTACCCATAATGTCAATTTGCACTCTCTTTAACAAACAAATCTATGTCCGTCAACACTCCACCATGTCTTGGATGATGTATTTTTAAATATCTAATTGTTTTGTCACCACATTGACATTTTTACATCTCTAGGTTATGTTGGGTAAAGATTTATGTTTAACTGATGATGTAATAGAATGATGTTGAAACCAATATTTTAACATACATATACATTTCTCAACCTCAGAAATAAGTGGCAGTAAGACAACAAAGAATTAAATGGCCATGATGTACACAAAAAAACAGACGGCCATAATCATGTTATTAGAAATGGTAGCAAGATTAATATTTAGTTTGAAATAAATTATAACACTATGGAAAACCTGCATCGAAATGGGTTTGAGCATAGAAGCTACCACATACTAACAATAACTAAATTCAAACACTCAAAGCAAACACAAAATAAAATAAATCATATTTTGGTCACAAAAGCTACATAAACGCAAAAATTCTGTATGTACATAAATATTGTTCGGTTCTTTAGTCACTGTATTACTGTTCACATATTCATTTCAAATGTCAAATGACAGTTGAATATAAATATTAACTTATTAGGGAGTTTTTGCAAATCAGTTTTTATAGTGCAATAATGTAACAATCAATCAGAAGGTTGGTTACTATGCAATTATTTATTTATTTATTGTAAGCAGTGTTGGAGCAAAATTTTTGTATACACTGTTCACAATCTTTTTACATGAAATGTATATGAAAAATTAATTGACAAAATAAAAGAAAAGACATTACTATAGTATGGACACCTTGCAAGCATGCCACCTAACAGAGAAACTAAAAAGCTATTAGAAGTAAGAAACAACAAAAATAAGAAAGTAAAAAGATCCAGAAAGAGCTAGCTGAAGAATTAAGAACCAACGATAAAGAGCTGCCAAAATTGGCCCAAAACAGAAAACCGGTTAAACCCCAATATCTGACACCTCAGGGCAAAAGGGATGAGAGAAAGAAGAAAGTTAGAACTGACAGTATTGCCATGATTGGTAATTAGGAAAAGTTAAAACCTACTTGATTTATGCTACAGATTGTAGTTTCTTTGAGTTATTAATTGCTACATATATCTATTATACTATACTATAGCAAGGTTAACTTGCAATATGTCAAGTTTATAATTTTTAATTTGCAAATTAACTTTTATGTTTTTAGCAATATATTCACATTGATTTCAAAGCATGCTACATCTAGACAATAATTATAGACAGTTACTGCCATACTCACATAGTCAAATTACATGCTGTGTGTAATGTCAAACATGTGTAGTACTATGGTAACTCCCTATGCTTACATGCGTTTGGTGTTACATGCAGCATGCATCGTACAAGGAAAAAAGAAAACTAAGTCAAAGTTAACCATGACTAATATGTGTCAAGACTGTTGGGACAGTACGACAACTAAAATTATATAATCTAACCTAACATTTCTATTCTACTGTTAACTCATACTTATACATATTTTTAAGATCTCCATTTCTTTGTCCTTTTCATTATAGACTGATGATATTCTATAGAAATCTAGATTTCCATCATGCAAACAGTTACTACCATAGTTTACATTAAAATTTAAAAATCTGAAGCATATGGTACTGCTACAAATAAATTATACTAACATAAGGCAGGGTATGGCAGTACTTGATAAAATTGGAAGAAGTTGTGGCAGGACTTGGCAGTAGTATGTAGCGCCTGGCAGTATTGGACAGTAGGAGATAGTACTTGTACCAAAGATACTGACAGAAATGGCAGTGGATGTACATATCTTTAGACAGCACTAAAGCAAAACAATTAGGTATATTATTTTTAACAGAAAAATTGGAAATTGGTATCTTAAACCATTTTGACAACAGAGCTGTATTTACAAACTGTTTGACACGAATGTTCAAAAACTTATCCATTTGGAGTTTGCCATGATTCGAAATACATTTGCCTTTTCTTAACTGGTAAAGTTGAAAAAGTGGAGATTACACAATACACATGCTATATTTAGGGCATACATACATCTGACAATAGCTAAAATGGAAAAGTTTTTGAATGCTCATTGCTAGGAAGATTAAAAAAATGAAATGAACAGGACCAGAACGATTCAAAATACAACAATAAAGCCAGTCAACAACTGGAAACCCTTAAGATATAGAAGAAAAGAGAAAACAGAAGGACCTAACATATTTTTTATTCTAGTTTTGTAAATAACAGTTATTAAATAAATTGTCTTAAATGAGTCACTCTGTATATTTCATAAGTTGCTGGAAAAGCAGACTTATTGATGTATCAAACAAAGACAAAATGTGACCATTCAAGGATTTACGTCACGACAATCTTTATCAGTGTAATCATGAACTGAAAGATTTCCTTCTCACCATTTCAGTTTCTTCTAAAGTAGAAGAACTGTTAGGTTGGACATGAAAAAAAAGACAGAGAATTTGGAATGTCAAATACATTCCATACACATTTCAAATGAGTGAAATCAGGGTCACATCAGGTTGTCATATTTTGATAGTTTGTCAAATTATGTAAAAGGTAATTGAATTAATAGTATGGTGTTATGACTGTTATTATTTAAATAAATTTGAATTATCTTCGTTGTTTCACAGATAATTTGAGTATTAAGAAAACACATAATGTTATATTTTCCATGGCCAACTGAGAACAAATTTTAACATCTTGATAATGCATGTCTTTAAAGCAACTTATATATTTTATATACCCTGTATAAAATCAGTACGTATAGAATAAATCTTTATAGCATGATAACTGTTTAATTGTTACAAAACAAAGCCTAAGAAATTTTTTAACAAAATATAAAACTAAAAACATAAAACAATTACAAATCTACTTCAAACACTTTTCGATTAAACAAATATCAAATTAAATTTTCATTTTTGCCCTAATCTTAGTTGACAAATTTATTGTATTTTAATAAATTCATGAATTTACATGTTAGTTTTAAAATGATTTGTACTCTTACTTAAGCTAACCTAACCTAACCTTAAATTAAATATATTGATCTCAAGCTAACTTAACCTATCTTCTAAAAATTATTTAAAATTTTAACAATTATGACAACGTTCTTTAAAAATATAATATTGCTGTATTTTTGTATTTTTGCTTTTTCCTATTTAACTTTATCGAGACAAAATCATTATTTGATCTTACTATTTTATATTTTTAAAAATAATTTTGAAAATTTTATTCATCTATAAAATTTATTTCAATTTGCGTATTAAATGAATATTTAATACAAATTACGTCATAATTAATGCGTTTATATTTTTATTTTCAAAATTGTTGCTTATGCCCTAAATGACTACTAATAATATCATCTGGAGAAGGTGTGTTGAATGCAAATGGAGAAATCTCTTTTAATGCATTATCACTTGCATCATTAACGAAGTATGGTTTTCGTCTTTTATATCGACGACATAAAACTTTTCCGAATTTCGAAGCTGTTTTGTTATTACTATACTTGGATGATAAAATCCAACTAATGTCCATATTACAAAATTCTGAGACAACAGACAAATTTTCCGGTTCTGCATCACAATCAATAAATTGTGGAACAAAATTCTCTACATCTATAGAATTTGTCATCTCTGTACGTTTAGGTCGAATTTGTGGAGCACTATTTGAAACTCGCAATGCTTTTGTTAAATCGATATGCCAATTATTATCTATGCTATTTTGTAAACTTTTATCTTCAATTGAAGTTGCAGATTTCGTTGAGGTTAAATCCTTCGATAAACTTACAGAAGATATCTTATCTGAAAGTTTATCGATGGCTAATTTATTAAAACTTGGTCTAGTATTAAAATTAACTTTTTGTAAATGATGACTTGTGAGATCAGCTAAAGTACCAAATTCTGTTGAATTGTTTATTACATCCTTACTGTCTTGTCCTTCGCCCATACTTTGTAAATGATTTTTTGCTAATTCATTAAAAGATGAGAAACTACTGTTTGTAGGAGACATTTTGGGGAAATTTACAAGGCACTTTGAATTTAATCCGTTTATTAATTTAGGTATTGCAAAGTTTTTTGTTGATTTTTTAGAAAAAAAATTAACATCTTACCTTACGTAAGGGGAAATCCAAGACGAAGAACAAACATGAAACAAAATATATTTACATTGATATATTTTCACTAAAGTTAATAAAAGAATATTCACCTTTGTCCTTTTTCTCGGGTAATTTTACATCCTTGTACTGTGGATTGTCCAAAATAAAATTAATGGACTTCTCAATATTAAAATTATACATCAACAATATATTTACTAAATCTTGTCGAGGTACTGAAGAACCAATAGTTTGTTTTATCTGTTCGATACAAGATTCTAATCGAGCTCGATCAACTTCTGATAAACTATTTTCCTAAAAAATAATATTTTATTAAGTAAAAAATACGAGTTTTAAATAAATCCCCTACTTTGCTCTCTAATTCTCCTTCATTTTCTTCAGCAATATCCGTAACTGTTTGAAAAAATGCACCCATTTTCTGTTTACTCTTTCCTTCGCGGTCATACATAAATGCAGCTTCACTAGGGGACATACAATAGTCATCTTCCACAGAATGTCCATATACATCGTCGTAACCATCATATTCTACAATTTGTTTGTATTATTAATAAAAATTAAAAACATTTATAACCTGAAATTGATAACAAAATTACCATCGGAATAGTTCATAGAACGAACATTTCGGTGTCTCGACATTTTTAATTACTATAATTTGTTATATTTACTATAACTAATTTATAAAAATTAAAGTAACATTAAACTTTTTTTTGTTTTAATTGATTTTTAAGCAAAAATAAACAGCTGTTTGTTAAATGTCAAGTATTCTTTTGGACCGTAAAATGCGGTTCGACACCATCATTATTCACCCACAGTGTTGCCAATATTGTATTCTGAGAAAATTAGAAATTTATTATAAAGATTTATTTATAATAAAAATAGTAAAATTTTGTCATTGGAAGTACATAATAGTTCTTTTAAAAAAATACATTAGCCTTGGCCAATTTACTATCTCAACGTTTGCGGCAAGTTATTTGTAGAATTTAATTTTTAATACGAAACATAATTTGGCAAGCATGGTATGTAAAAGGTACGTTCGGTTTTCTGCCTGGGAGTTGGAGCGTTGCGAATGGACCGAATGCTCACGTGATACACAGTTTATCAGAATATTAATAAAAGAACGAAACGGTGTATCATCTGCTGCTGGAGTCATAGAATGTAAACAAAAAAAGTTGTAAACGTAATCTCTAGAATAATTATTTTAATTAATTTAAATTTCAATCAGGTATATTTGTTTAATTAACACAGAGTTATAAAAATAGAATTTGAGCAAATTCACGTTAAACATCCCGTTAACGGTAAAGTCATGTGACCAAATGAAGTAAAAATTTAGCGGACAATTTACAAACGTAACCCAACATAACTTCACGATCTAAGTGGATGTGCACAAAGCAACTGTAGATGTGGTTACCTAAAAAAACACGTTTTCAATTTATTCATTTATGATTAATAAATTAGTAACAGTGAAAATATCATCAAAATCCATAATCAAAATACACATGCTCGAAGTATACGCCACAATTTCTTTAGCGTTATGATAATGTTTTGAGCATGCGCAGTTGTCACAAAATATAGTTGTTGTATAGCGTGGTGTGTGCTCAAACTCTCTATTGAGAGTTGTTATAATACGTATCTTGTTTTTGTTTCTTCTGCGCAGGGTTGCCAAATGTTGGGAAACGCTACATACGCCCTCGGTAACGTTTATATAAATTATTTCCTCTGACGTAGGAATTAGTTCACTGACGATCAGTAGAAATCTCTAGATTTCCAATTGCAGTTTTTACAATGATTTCTTGCTATAACGTACTTACCTATAAGCATTTTCGTGATGCTGGCTTATAATAATTATAAACAACGACAATTATTTTATATATTATACAGAGTGATTCACTTATAGCGACGTGCTTTAAAATATTCAAATGCAACCCAACATACATGTTTTCAAAGCTACTAAAAATATCTGTAAATTAAAAAACAATAGTTAATCTCAATAGCAGTGTTCACAAACACTTATTGTTTACTCGATCATTAAAAGTTTGACCGTTTTCAGTTTAAAACATAACCTTAACATGGCATTTAATTGTATCATCACTTCGAAGTAAGATGTCTGCGATGACAACTGTACCTACTTCTATAAATTTAATTAATGATTAACATGGATCAATTATTATTTATTAATTTGTGAATTAAGTTGCCTAACCAAACTGTTATGAGGCGCGTCTTATATTAATCACCCTGCATAATAATAAACAAAGCAGTTCAATTTTAGACAATGATTGAATTGTTGTGTTTTGGAAGTTTCCAATAGGCAACATCGATGCATTGGCTAAACTAGATAAATGACAGCATTATTATAGTTATTACTTATTAGATACTATTTACTTCAGAATATACAGATAGAGTCCTATTATTTGTTGTAAATAGAAAGTAATATTCAAGATGATATGAAAATAAACTTTGGTAGTATGCATTTTAACTTTACAACTTGAACATTTCTCAATATAAAATTTATAACATATAAAGCTAGGTGGTCTAGCAAGATTACTATTCCACTTAATTTATAAAATAGGTATTTAAAGGAAACTTTACAAAATGACATGATGGTTATTAAACGGTACATAGCATAATGAATCAGATACAGTTGAGTTTTGGTATTTTTATTAAAATTATCAATAAACCTTTATAGAATTAAAATATCTTACACTATATCTTGTACAACAATTGTTAAGAATATCACTTAGGTATACAGGGTTGCTTCGAAACAGTTGTTGAAAAGAAAATGGCTAGTTGTAGCTACCAAAAGATGTCCGACAACGTTCTTAAATCAAACAGAGTCCTTTTTGTAAAAATAAGTGTTCGCAAATACATTTTGAGAACTGCTATCATAGTATTTGTTTTTAAAGAAAAGACTGCTGACTTGACATTCAAGATCCAGAGCCAGAATAACAATAATAATAAATTTAACATCTTGAACTTGATTACTTACACATTAAATTATTAACATGAAGAGTTTTGAAATGATTTTCACAGAAGTTTAAAACAATAGAAGTCTAAAATAATACAATACTCAAAGCCAATTTCTAGCTCTAGATAACATAAGGTAGCTATCTGGGATGGAAAGGCAGGTTGATGTCGGTGATATTGATTTGCTGCGATAATACAGTTTTGGCATAATGAATAACGCATTACAAAAAACCTGACAGTGCAGTCTTAAAAACAAATCACAAAATCAGGAAGATTGTTGAAATCTGTAATCTGACTAATACCTTACAATTGATGAGGTGGTGCAGTGGTTACAAAAAAAGGAGAGTAGATACTTTTTTTTTAATTACTATCACATCAATGTTGATCGTTTAAAACTGATCTTACTCAGAAGTATCTATTTATTCTATGACATCATCGTGTACAGAGTAGGTATGTTCTAGAAGTTCTCAAACAATGAATTGCAGATTAAAATTATTCTTTTGTGAATACAAAGTGTGTAAGAAATTATAATTTAAATTTCTGCAAGTATTTTGAAGCAACCCTGTGTATTTCATTTTATTATGTTACATAAAACTTCTTATTTATTTACAGTTATAACAATAGAAGTATCACCTTTATCACGTGTTGCTTGATAAGCTTCTCTTTCTTCATCCCTGTATTTTGTTGGTAAGGTAGGAGAATGTAAATTAACTTTTGCATGATATCTGCGAATACAATACTTATAAATCAGTCAATTAATTTTAATATTTTACTGATGCACAGTTACCTTATTCCTGCAATATCAACTTCATAATCTCCAGATTGTACAAAATCAGCGGTTACTTTTTGTGGAACTCCATTCTCATCAAGATTTTGAACAAAACCTAAACAAACCTACAAACAAAGTTCATTTAACATTGCAGATTAGACTCTTACATCTATTGGTAACAGGAATAGTGGGTATACAGGGTGATTCAGTGATCTGTGGATGGAAGATATAACACGTCCACACCTTAATGGTATTAATTGATTTTAAAAGACTAGAAGCTGAATTAAAAGTTAATTGAAATTTAATTTAGTTCGGTGTAGTTGCTACGATACTGTTAAATTCCGACTAAGCAGATTATTAGAATTAACATTTAATTCAATATTAAATTTTAATCTCAATTAAACATTTAATTCAGGATCTATAAACTGACCCTAATACTAGAATTAACCTGTTTTTTAAATGTGAATCCATAACCTGTTGTGGTAGTAATACCAGCATATTTTCCATTACGATAAATAGGTTCTCCACCCCATGGCCACAATTCAGTCTCATGACAATGATCATCTAAAATTAATTGTATATACATACGTTCTACGCCTTTTTCTTTCTGTTCTAACAATGCTTCTTTTCCTATAAAATCTTTCTGAAAATAATAATTTTTGAATAAAAAGACACCATACAAATTGAGCTAATATTTACATCAAATTTAACACGCCACATACGACCACATTCCAAAGGTGTAGTTCTCGTATCAAGATCTTGTCCCCAGAATGCATAAAACTTTTCTATTCGTAAAGCTCTAGTTGCATAATAACCAACATGTCTCATGCCATATTTCTCACCAGCTTCAATTAATCTTGAATACACGTGAAGAGCGAACTGAAAATGTTTCCGATTACTGAAACTGTCTACGTTTCAACAATGAATACGTACTTAATATTTCACACATGGAGAGGAAAAGGAACTTGTGGAGCTATAGAGGTATTCTTAAAAGTAAAAAGGGATCATTGATAATTACAATAAATATCTAACACTAACCTCATTGGGAATATAAAGAACATAACCTAATTCTCCAGTATGAGTAAGATTGAAAGTTCTAATACCATTAGCTAGACCAATATCAAGCAATTTATACGTAAAAAACGGATAATTATTTGGGCAAAGATCAGTATCTGTTAATTCTGATAGCAAAGTGCGAGTGAAAGGTCCCATAATACATAAAGCTGTAAACATACTAGTAACATCGGATACTGCAACTGTTGAAGGTAAATGTTTTTGCAACCAAACTCTGCAACGAGTCTGTTGAATTGTTGGTGCTATCATCATGTAACTAAAATATAAAAGTTCTAAAATAAAATCTCCTTTTAAATTTAAGATATTACTGATTTTCAGCGATTCGTGCCAATGAACAATCGTTTTCATAACCACCATATTTATTTTGCATTCCAGTGTGTATAATACTATCGAGAGGTACATCAACATTATTAGAACAAATGTACTGCAGTGCTTTTACAACCTCATCACCTTTAGACTGTAACAAATAAAATTGACAAATCTAAATACTAAATGAATTATATTCATACCCATAAATCAATCTTTGTAAAAGAAGAATAATCACTGATTCCTACAGTTTCTCTACAAGCTTCATATTCAGCTGCAACATATTCAAACCAGGGAGGCTTTCCAAAAGTTTCTGTTGCAGCTATTCTGTATGGTGTAGACCAATCTGATGCCTCTTTATCTAAATTATATTTTAAATTAAATTTTCTTCTTCAATTAAAGCCATTTCACATTCACAAACCTGTAACATGTGCAGGATCAAACCATGTTGGCCTTTCATATCCCATAACTTGCCCAAAAACAGCTCCAACTTCTCTTAATTTAGGATAAATCGGAGACATCCTAAGATTCCTTCCGGTTTTGAATTCATGAAATGGATATGACATTCCATAATGCATACCAGGTACTTCTCTAACACGATCACGTAGAAATTTTCGATTATTATGCAAACCTAGAAATCTCGACACTTCCAATTCGTACATATCACATGAAGTGTTGTCATTAACAATTATTTCTGCTGTGGCATACCCAACACCACCAGCTGCTGATATTCCAACTGTCTTCATACCAGCTGCCACTAAATAATTTCTAATCTAAAAGAATTCGACATCAAAACTGGTTAATGAAGAATAAATTAAATTACCTCAGGCGCTTCACCAATTATCCACTTACAATCAGGACTGAAAGCTTCTGGGCCATTACACAGTCGATCTAACACAGCATTGCCAAGACAAGGTATTCGATAAAGAAGCTGTTCTAAGAGAACATGGAAATGATCCCAGTCTTCAGGAAGACGTCTATCTTTGCTACTCACTAAAAGAGTAAAGTAATCATGAAATAAATAGCAAGTGGTTAAATCCTGAATATCATACCAGGAATCTTTCCATCTTCAAAAGCAGGTTTGGCAGTTGGTTCAAATCCTCCAGCCAAAAGTCTTCCATTATTTTCTCGAAAATATATATGGCCATCTAGGTCTCTTACGACTAGAATAAGTTACTCGATTAATTTTTGAAAAGAAAAGAGTGAATTCAGAATTTGAACCTTTATGTACCTGGAGTCATTGAATTTAAATCAGGTATAGGCTTTGTATGCAAATAGTAATGTTCTACAGCATGTAAAGGCACTTTTACGTATGGCTCAGAAAGTTGTCCAACACCTCTCGCCCAAAATCCAGCACAATTGACAAAGAAATCACATTGTATAGGTCCCAAATCTGTCTCTACACCACATACTTTGCCATTCAATTGGATTATTTTTTGAACCGTACAGTTTTCTACTACTTTTACTCCTTTTTAAGAGAAAATAAAAAATTAAAAATAGATCTTGAACGGGCATTACGTTAAATATTACCTAACTTTTTGGCTTCTTTAACCAAAGAAATACATATTTCATATGGATCTCCTACTCCATCACCAGGAATCCACAAGCCACCTTCTAGATCATCAATATTAAGCAGTGGGCATTTCTCTTTACACTGACTTGGTGTTAATAATTCACATTCAATGTTCCATGAACTAAGATATCATAAATTTACATAAGGACAACTTGTCAACAAAATGTGCTTACACGGATTGCGCTTTCATTCTGCGGAAGACACACATGCGATCTTTAGTTCTTGCTAAGTTCAAACTCCCACATTGCTTCCACCCTGTGGATAATCCTTTCGATTCTAACAGTTGGTATAATTTTTTACTGGCTTTTGCTAATTTTACTTGAGCTAAACTTGGTTTAAATATACCTAGTAAACCAGAAGATTGCCATGTTGAGCCACCTCCAACTCTATAATCAAGTTTTTGATAAAATTTGTGTAATTTTTTTAATTCAAGACAGATTACCTATTTTGATCAATAAGCACGGTATCAGCAGCCCATCCTAATTTTCCTATGTGATAAGCAACAGATGCCCCCATAACACCACCACCACAAATAACCACTTTAGCATTTCGTGGAGGATATGCAACTTCTAATTGTGGTGATTCTTGGTTAGATCTATCAACAGCACTACTTTTAAGAGAAATTAATCTTCTCAAAGAGCTAGCAGAAGCTTTTAAATGTATTCTTTGAAGCAGCATTGTGTTCTAAATGTTAATAAAATTAATACAATAACAAAATCACAAATAATTTCATTTAAAAACTAGGTATATTAGAGGTTAGCACAAAAATAAATTTATTTAGATTTGGAACTTATCCAAATATGTAAGTGATAGCTGGCAATCAGAACGATGACAGAAGTTTGGTTATGTATCTTTGTTTATTATTAAATTTTTGTCACAGTTGTCAAAATTATGGTTATTATTTATACAAAAGAACACTTATTATAATGGATATTCTTGATTTTCTATTTCTTTCTAATTCGATTGTTTAGTAGATTTTGGAATAAACCTCTAAATTATCCAACTTCTTCCTATTCAATAATCTTTGGTAACTCCCAACACAATATAGTTTTATAAAAAAGGGCTACACAAAATTGCTAAGATCATTTAAAAGCTCTTATTACTCTAAAACTAAACTTTTTGTATGTACAACTTTATGATCTGCAATAAATTAATGCTTTTTAATATAATCATCTCTAGTAATAAGCGAAGAGACAGAATGAACATCTAGTTATCATGCAGGGCGATTGTATAATTACCATACAGTGGGGTTGTAGATATTGTTCTATCACTGACAGAAAAAAGTCCAGACCGAAAGTTAGCTCTAGGAAATAATACCCTAATCCAGAAAGGCCCTACAGTACTTATTCTCGTCTGTTATAAACTTTTTTGCCCAAATATTCAATCGTTCATAACTTCATGATAGGCCGGCACTGCGTGATTGGTTTAAATTATCAGAATTGCCAAATGATGAAGAAATTATCCAATCAAGCGGTCTCGGCTTACATTGAAGTTAGGTCACAGGGATCCTAGATTCCTAGAAAAAAATGGCTTTTTATTATAATTATTATTAGAATAAGTAAGAGTAAAAGCGGATTTCTCTGGTTTTCAAGATAATCTGAATTGAATTTCCAAGACTGCCCTGAAGCTACTACAGAAAACAGCCGTCATCAAATAATTTGTCATCCCTAAGATCATGTATAAGTCGCAATCACTATCTATCTTCAAAACGCCGATGAATTTCGTAGATAAAATTCTGCGCCGAATGGATTATTCTGCATCTCCACTCGTAAAGGTGGTTTGGGTTTCTTGAATCTGACCAACTTCATAGCTGCTTCTGTGATTCAGAGGGCTTACAACTCCATCGCTTAGCAGGAATAGCAAAGCATGAACACTAAAAAGATAAAATTGCAAGACTCAGGTTACAAAGTCTGGAGACCTCATCCAATGGCAAAGGGGACGGGAGCCAGTTTAAGTAGCAGATAGATAATACAAGTTTCTGGAATGAGATTGACAAAAGTAACCTGGAAAGTTAATTTAAGAACTAGGGAGACTTCGCGTAATCTGAATCTGGTTCTCTTTGAGAAGACGAACTTACTAATAAATTGTCGAGAAAATGGTGTTAGACATTATCAAGGGTGGTTTTCTGATCCATGCTGACTGTTTTGGCTTTGTAGGGAGAAATAAGGGGCGCAGATTATCACAGCGATAGAGAATTCAACCGAAATCAAGTTGCAAAGTTTGTCACAAAGTTATTGTGTCCTGCGTTTTCATTTATGTTATTGTGAAAACATCCACTGATCAAGATAAAACGACCCTGATATGAAGATAATATGTCAGTTTGCGGTGTGGTTTAATATCATGTAGCGAGCCGCGATGTTCTCTTTGAATAGATAAAACAGTAAATAAAAGTAGCATTGCCATCAATTAATGACGTGCATAAATTGATTACAAGATTTTTATTGTCCCTACCTACTATCTAGCGATAGCCAAGGAAACAGACTTATTAAAGAAGATTTGACTGTAGTCTAGCATTGCACACATACAATGGATTCGTAGCTTTCGAACGAAAAAACGCTGTGAAACTTGGAGTGCACATGCAAGGTTAAAATCTTGCTGTAAAATTCTATACGAAAATAGAGATAGAAACAGGATTATAGATATTTAGTTAAACCCTTGGAAATTACAGCCCCGGTATTCAGTTTTACTCCTAAAGAAAACCACACAAAACATTAGGCTTTGGTTTGGCAATGTGTTTAAAAAACTTTTATGCTTTAGCTTTCTCATGGGAAAAACCTTCAAACTTCCTAAACATTTTGTCAAAATCTGCTTTGTAAACATCAAACTTTATAATACGACGGACATTTAAAAATCTATAAACTACAGAAAAATTTTTTCTTCGTGTATTAGCATTATTACAATAAAATTAATTATTTTTTTATGAGAAAAGGTTAGCGGAAGTTCTTATAAATAACCTTTTAAAGTTATGTTGTGAAATGTCTGCATAAATAATTATTTAATATAAAAAATAAAAGGTGCCTATTATCAGGAATAAATTTATGTTTTTCACTATTTAAGAGTTTATTTGAGAATGCGCAAAAGATGACAATATTAGATTTTAAGAAGAGTTTTTTTCTTAATATTTTATTGATATAAACAAAAATTATAGCCGGGCAACAAAAGCAGGTGTATAAAAAATACAAAAATTATAGAATCGTAAACGTTTTTATTGCATTTATATTTACTACTATTTGTAAGTGGATTCCGGAATTTATTATCTACTTAATGCAAGAAAAAAACAAGTTTTCCATCGCGGATAGAAATTTCTTGATCTTTCATTTAGGTAATTAATTATGAAGCCAAGTTCAATTTCAAGGTTTTTATTTATTTTATGCATACATGGATGTCAATGTGCGGTTATATTTAAATATTTAAGATGTTTATACTACAAACTTAATAATAAGAATTCCTAACATTTTAATTTTATTGATTTTATGTTATTGTTATTACCTTCATTATATGATATTTTGACACCTTTCTGATATTAAATGTAATTTGTAATTCATTTCCTCAATAAAAGCGTTCATAATGTAAATGCTATAGAATGGAATGATTTTAATAATTTAATAAGTGACGTAATCAAAAAGCTAAACAAGAGATATCCTATAATGTATACAGGAAAAAAGAAACATAAAACAAAAAAATCATAAATTATGAGAAAACAGAAAAATAAAAGAAATATGCACTTGACCCACGGGTAATTGACTTGAAGATTGAAGTTTTAGCAAAGCTGTACAAAAATTATTCATATAAAAGAACCGTCATAACAGATCTTACCAAAAATTTTCTATACGCTAATTCAAGATTACATAAATACAGGGTCGGCGCTAGGGTATTTGTAACCAATGGCAAATTTCAGACATTTCTAAAAAGACAGCGACAAGACTTAACAAATAAAAGTAACATCCATACAAGAACTTTATTCAATCTGATCTTACATAGAAAGAGGGATAGACAGAAAGAACAACTTAAAACGCCACCAAAGCTTAGGAAATAGCTATGTTAAAATCCTCTAGAGTCCAGAAAGTTTCTTAAACATGGTAAAGTATTTTCAGTGTGTCCTAATTCAAAGACCAAACGATTTTGTTACAGTTCTGGAAAACCTGGTGTTACCAAGACTTTTTGTTCTTGGTACTACTTTCCCTTGAAGGAATCAATAACGGAGGCAAGAATGGCCTGGAGATGCCTTCCAGAGTCTCTAGAAATCTTCCACCTTTGTTTTGCTAATTAGAAAGGACTTAGAACAAAACAAAAATCTATAACCAAACATTCATTCATTTGAATAAACTTTTCTAACACATCTACATATAATGTTTGTTTTGTTAGCTCATAATCAATGACCGATTCTCTGTGCTTGTTCAAATCTTGGTAAATCAAGATGACATCTTTTTCTGGCAAGGAAGTTTTGGGGGTTTTCTGTCTTCAAAAGGTTTTCTATCAAGATTGGACCAAAAGCCAAAAATTGCTGTTTTCTATATTATTATAAGACAAAAACTTTTTACTATTTTTGTTACAACATTACCACTGTTAAAGAAAGAAAATGTGAATGCCCAACATTTGATGCGCTATGCTATCAAATATCCCGACATTTTCTAATGCACAAGAAGACGGTCGCAAATATCGAGTCGCACATTTTTATGTGTTTAGCAGACCGGATTTCTCATGATCTCCAAAAATCCCGTGAGCTATTCGTTCTTAGTAACTCGTCTCTTACATCAGCAAGATTTCTCTACTGGATGTTCAATATTGACATGGAATCAAGCATTGATCTTATAGATTCCCACCATACGTTTTGTTTTGGCTTTAGTTTTCTTGTTTTTGGACAAAGGAGTAAAATCGAAAAGATAGTTTTCAATTATTCCGTTAGAAACATTATAAAGGGCGTGACGTTAGTGTTGACCTAGACGAAAATAATAAAGTCAGAATCAAATTCAACATACATAAAGCAAAGTCAGTGTTAGGGCAGCTGTGACAGAATTCATTTGGCAAGCAGGATGCTGCCTGGTACGTTTTCATGTCAGTTTCAATTGTCTTATTGTTTCATTTGCACGTTTTTTTGTTTAAATAGGATTTTCAGCGATACTTTCATAATTAAGAAAACTATTCTGTTCCAGTTAAGAGCACGAAATATTGAAATACAAAGGGGGGGCGTCAGCAGGATATATTTTGAAAGTCTTGTACTCTGTGTGTTTGGCTCTTAACATGCCAGCGATACTGAGATACACCACTCTTAGTATTTGCCGCAGTCTGAGAACTGTCTTGGCAATGTTAGTACTTACTTGGATACCATACCTCTATTTCATAAGTGAATGAGGATCTTATGCAGGGTTCCAAATTCCAAGTACCAAAACCTAGTGCACTGATATATCTTGGACATTCTTGATGAAAAGCTTTTAATACCGCCAAAGTATGATTTTTAGCAATCTACACTACTTCTAATCTAAGTATTTAAAGGTTGATTCACGAGAGCTTCCTGCTCCTTTTTTAGTTTTTTTTAGCAGTTATCAATTCTTAGGAATTTTTCAGTTAGAGAACTTAGTTGAAGTATGAACAAAAAGGTGAGTGGAAAATACATCTTTTACACAATTTAGGAGCTAGTGGGTAGCCAGCTTTAGCTTTAATACTGAACAGGGTCTACAATCAAACTCCAAAGTAGGAATAATAAAATTCCTATGTAAATAGTTAACTTCCGCTTTTGCAGATACGCTTTTACTGTCTGCAGTATTCAAACTGTTTGCCGGGGAAAATGTATTGTTTCAGGTTTGCTCACAAACCACGTACAGTCATACCGTTGCAAGATTTAATGAAAATAGTAAAAAAGTTGTTAAAATGCACTATATGTGTCTTTTAATCTGTCAGTAAACAAGAAATACGGAGAGAACCGATTATACGTTGATTATAGGAAACTTAACTTTGCAGTTAAGTATTAAAAGTTACTATTTTACTAGGTAAAACCCTCTGGCCTCTGAAATTATTTATACTTTTTGTGTAAAAGTTTGAAATACTGGTTTTTAAAAAAATAAAAAAAGGTTTTTCCTTTCCTGTCACTATAACAATGGTCCGTATTTCGTTTACATATTTTTGAATACATTACCTGAGTTATTTGTTTCTTTCGTTAGCAGTATAACCACGAAATGTCATCCTCATCAAGATATCGAAGTTCTAAAGGTTAAACTGTTTTAAATTTGGAAAAATTCTAAAATCCAGATAGAGATAAGATTATGCTTAACGAACATGAACTTCTAAAGTGATTAAAAATAATTTATTTCAGAAACTTTTAAAATTTGGAAAAATATAGCCCTTTTTTGTAAGTCTGCGGTTAGGTTTAATTATTCATAATCTACCCGGAATATGTAAAAAAAAATAGTTCTTGTTTTTCAAGATTTCTGGTGGTCAAACACCTGTTGAATTTAAAAATTAAAGAGTCTGACATTTTTTCTTAGGAAAACCTTGACCTGTTATAAGTGAATGAACAATGATTAATCTCTAGTAGTCTTCATTTGAGAGATACTGTGTGTTTTCATATTTATGCTCAAAGAAGGATACTTAATGAAGAAATTCTTAATACGCATTTAAGTATCTTTGATACATGAATGATTGCATAATTTTAGATTTTTATTTTTTGAACTATCGATGGCAAAACCAAGTTTCTATTGAAAATATTAACCTCACATTTAAGAAGATTTAAAATCTGCATTTCTTAATTTTTTTGTTTTAATGAATCTAGCTTTCATTGGATATAAAAATTTCCATTTGTAGATTTTAATCTTTCATTTAATATTTCTCTATAATTTGAGAGCATGATCATCAATTTTGCTTTTGCTTGTTGCTGACTTGCTAATTCATTAATTGATTCATCTTTTTGCAAGTTATTCTGTTGTAGAAAAAAAATTACCCAAATCACTGAAAATGATTTAAAAACATTCTTGTTTAGGAAGTGAACCTAGAAGATGTTCCATTTTCCAGAATTATACCGCCAAGTTAATACTTGCAAGAGTGGACCTTTTTTTGACAAACTGCCAATGATAATTCTCTCAGACTTAGCTGGTTTTGGCCAGATTCAAACACGAAACGCTTAACATATAATAACCAACCAATCGGCTGAGCCACCAGGACAGCTTGTCCAGGTTCAACTTCAACTGCATTAAGGTTTTGTGTCTAGCAACTGAGTTCAACCGCCTGTCTTGACATTATGTACTCTTTAGATTCAATAATTCAATAATCAAAGGTTTGCATTGTTAATGTTGAACAAGCATATAGTAAGTAAGGTCTCCATTTCTGAACACACTTGAGAGTCGTTTTTAATTTTCGTAGTACGGAGGAAGTTCTGGGATTGTACAACGAACAGAAGATCTGAGTTACTTAGGTAACGATCTGGTCTGATTAAACTACTGATTGCTCAGAAATCTTATATCTCCAAAAGCAATATGAAGCTATGTTTGACACATCAGCAGTAGGGTTTGATCCTTCAAGATTACAGCAAAACGAGGTCCAAAAGTACCTTTCTTGCATTACTTAACGGATATTATTCAAATTTAATTGAGTAGACTTTTGATCTGTTTGGCGAAGTTATACAAGAAAAGAGAATTATCGTGGACCTTGACTTAATGTTCTTGTTCTTCTTCTTTAAATGTGATATCTTCACTAATGAAGTAGTTTGCGAAAATAGAACATTGTAACTGGTATCAGGTTTCAAATATTTCAAAAGCTGCGTATCATTCTAGTATCATCAATAATTCAGTTAAACAATGTTTTCAGCAGCAGCTATAGTATCCCAGTTTGTAAATAACCAAGATGTGTAGCGATCAAGATACTGAATTTCACCAAGTGGTAATTCAATAACAATAGTAGGAACAACTAAATGATTGAAGGATATTTTATACATTGGCACGTAAGTGTTATAATATCAAGAAGGCTAAATAAGACTAAAGTAGCATTTTTGCAATTCTGCATACGAGCTAGTGATTTCCAAGGTTGAGATGCAAATCTGTATTCAATGAAATGTTTGTATATGTTTTTAGATTATTCTCAAACCTTTTTTGCTTCATCGAATAGTTCTTTTGAGAATTTATCAACAGCTCTCTGTGGTGCACAGACGTGCGAGTCATCGGTTGTGGTCCCTTTCCACTTACTTGTCTCAGTCCAGTCTGTGCAAACCTGTGTATTCCCGATTGAAGATTTTCCTATTTTAACGTTACCCGATGGACGTCCACGCCTTGGGTAGGAGCTGGGCTATTGCCGTTTTTAGGAAAAGTGCTTCCTTTATTTACCAAGGTAACTGCTTTCAAATCTGCAACTTTAGGCAAGCCAAAACGCAGAGCCATTATCTATGTTTCTAAATGTAGTAATTTAAATTGTCTGAGGAGCCAAAAAGGTTTTAGCTGAAATTAACCCAAGGGGATCGTGGGATTTTCTAAGTGCTGATTCGGATTTTGCTCCAGATGATGCTGTGGAAGAATAACTTCTACTGTGTAAACTCCTCTGGTGTTCTATTCAAGTACGTCTATGTGAGATTAGTGTACTTTGTTTTTTGTCATTGCCGTCGGGTGTAAGCGGTTCCCGTGCTCCTGATGATTTTGCTTCGAAAATTTCTTTGCCTCCTCATCCACTGGCGCTGTGGTCGTCACATGGCCGGCTAATACCAAAGTAGCTCGACTTTCACAGCGCAAAATGTGAGGGTGGGATCCTGAGAAGGGTTGATGGGACCCAAACAAGAGTATAATCAACCACATCGACATCATCAGCAACTTCACTACAACCATTAATTGATTCATTAATGACCAATGGAAAATCATCGACTTCAGCTGACAATCATCATTATAATTTCCTCACACTGAAGAGGCAAAGAGCCTGAAACTAAAACATGCTGTCACAATGCCCAGACTATCCACTGCACAATATGCAGACTTGTAGCTCTGTAAACGAATTCTTTTTTGGTCTGTTTGTTAGAGTACTCCGATGGATTCCTGTGCATAGACATCTCGATAAAATAAAAAAGAGAAAATCTTATAGGAAACCACTACAGGAAGTCTGTTTGTGGGCGTAGCTTGAAGAGTTTCTGTGCTGGTGAATAGTTGGTGAAGTTCAGGCTTGTCTCTTTCTAAGAGAGTTAAAAAAACCCTATAGCGTGACGATGCCTATATTATGGGCAGACGCTTGATCAGACTGGAGGAGGGTGTGCAAAGCGAAGGCAGATTTAGTTAGTTAGTTAATTAATATTTCTTGCTGTTTT
Organism: Ignelater luminosus; assembly: GCA_011009095.1. Taxonomy (NCBI): domain Eukaryota; kingdom Metazoa; phylum Arthropoda; class Insecta; order Coleoptera; family Elateridae; genus Ignelater; species Ignelater luminosus. The sequence continues at coordinate 146,926 of VTPC01005655.1, read as the reverse complement.
TGTAATCCTGCTGCACAAAGTCACCAGCTTTAATTAGGGATTGAGAAGACTTGAACTTATTCATATTGTAATAATTTAATTCAAGGGCTGTTTTCATCTGTGGTGAATTAATAACTAAGAAGTTAATGTTTTGATTTATACCTACGTAAAGTGAAGAATTTGGTTTGGTTGGTTTTTTCCATTATTGTGAATGTGGTTACCTGAAGGTATGTGTTGTAAGAAAGCTTTTTTTCCATTACGTGCATACTTTTCGTAAACACTAATAAGAAAATGATTTATGTGTAAATGTAAGGTTAAATTTTGCACGATCAGTGTTTGCTACCGCTTTGCATATGAGTTTTTAATTGTTTCCGTTTCATCAATAAGACTAGTATGCAACTGAAGGTAAACAACTTTATTTCCGCAGATTACGGTAAATTGCGTTTGTTGCTCTACTGTTTTAATTAATCGTTTGTTAAACATTTATTAATAAATATTTAGTATATTACGTAGGCGTACAAGTGAAATTCTTATCCTTGAATATAATAGAGATATGATGTGTATAATTGCGAATTGATTTTTAATAAAAATATTTTTTAACAGCAGTGTATGTAAATATCACGCATCAAGCATAGCAGAAATTGAAGATTACGTTCTTAATATTAAAGTAGAATTTGAAATGTGCTACTGAGCAATTGGAAACATTAAAAGACATTTCCGAGAAATCAAAGGTAAATATCAAAATAGTCTGAGGTTACTCGAAAACGGTGCATCCTACTGAAAAAATACAGAAACTGTAAGGTTCCAACCAGTGATGTGCGTGTCAACAATGTCGACGTCAACAATTCATTGTTGACATGTCAACAATAAGAATTGTTGACATGACCTTATTGATGTCAACTATGTCAACAATGTCAACAATTTAGACATGAATGCACATGCGCAAAGCTGTTAAACTTGATTTTTCCTTTATTATTTAAATCTTAAATAGTTTATTACAATAATTTTTATTCGACTTAAAGTATGTGAAGGCAAATAGGAGGCACAGGGAATTGTGAGATGCTTAAGTACGTTCAAGTCTAATGTACGTATAGACTAATTTTGATTAGAAAAAAAATAAATGCTATGATGTTGTTCATCATGTTAGCATTTGTTTTTTCAATTAATAAAATTTTTTGCATTAAGATACCTATGTATACTAACTGTCACATTGCTAGAATTGCCCCCACCACAGTTTATACCTTACAGAATCAGTTGGATCATTTCCCTTACATTTTGTCTTCCACTTCAAGAAACTCGCGGTCTATGCGCAGAGCACTATTTTCTGTCGAGAAGTAGAGGGATGAAAAACCTAACCTTAACCTTCAAAGAAATAATCTCATAAAAGATTGTATTATTTAAATGAAATCAACTTGCATATTCTGTAAGTGAATTAGTGAAATTGTTGAGTGTTGGTAAGTTGCATTAGTTGTGAAATTTGAATATCAACTGCATATATAACCTTCCCTACAAGCGCGCGGTCTACAGTTTAGCGTGCGCAGACCAAAAACCAGGAACACGAAAGATCAAAAGAACCGCTCTGAATGATCTAACTGATTCTGTGAGGTATAAACTGTGCCCCCACATATCTGAACTAAAAATCTTACTATGGGCCTATGGAGCTATGAGTAAACATACTTGTAATTTTACTGAGTCCATGGAAATAAGAATAAATACATAGGATTTAGTTTTTTAATGCCATTTTATTTAAATAATATTTTGATTTTTCTTTTCCATCTTCAGTTACTGTCACAGGCTTTTTTAATTGAAAACCCAATTCATCAAAATTCTTATTCTTGGGCCTTTCGACCATTTTGATTCTTGAGTTGTCTCGAAAATCTTATTAATGATCTTATTAGACATTTTAGCATATTTTAGCACTTGTGTTTACAGGTTAGGTTTAACGAAAAATGTGCAGAATCCTACTTTATTTGCAAAGTTGACACATTGTTGACATTGTTGACACATTGTCGACATTGTTGACATTTTTGACGTGAAAAATCAATTGTTGACACGAAAATGTATTCTACTTGTAAAGAAGCTTCTTATAGTAAATAGTGAGACAATAAGTTTTAATTCAATCTCGACACGGTCCAAACTTGAAAGTTACTATTCAGACATAAACATCGATCATGGAAATCTTCACATTTACTGTAATATTTCGTAAACCAAGCAAGAAATACTATAACGATGTTAACAACTGTAGGTCTATAACCTTTGTGGTTACTGTCTTTAGAATTTTTAGAAAAAACCTTGGTGTAATCGATTACATAAACCTGTGATGTATATACAGTATAAATTTACACTAAACTGCATTTATAAATATCTAACAAAATTCTGCATAATAACCACAGAGGTCATTTATCACGGCTACATTGAACTTGAAATATTTCTATACACTTCCAGTTCTATATAGATCAACCCACGCATCTATTGTTAACTGTTGTGGTAGCTCAACGGTTTATTCAAATCTTTCAGAAACGCCTTCGCTGAGTTAAATTCACTCTAAAACAAAACAATAAAAATTTTCATTTTTCTTTTGTTTATATACATCGAATCTAGTATCTCACCATAATAGAAGAAATCGTAAAATTTATTAATAGTAAAAACTTTATGAAATACAGAAAAGCGCGCCTCTAATTAAAGTGAAGTCATTTTCGAAAATATCACATTACTTTTTATTAATTTTTTTATATACACAAGTGTTATTGTCCTTAGAAATTGATAGTTATGTTTTGATAAAAGGTGAAGGCCTCTCCACTTTGATACTTTCTTGTTTTTAATTACAAAAGAATGCCTCCATAATCGTGTATAAACCTTTTAAGAATTGACACTTTACGTATAAAGTAATAAACAAAAAAATAATTTTTAATTCCAGTTTCTTTTTTTTTAAAAAGGTGATTGTTTCGGTGGCTTATTATTAAGGTACATTGACATGAGCTCGTCCTTCACACCCTGATTTTCTATATTTACATATAAAATACGAGCTTAAAGTATTATTTATAGGTGTCGTACTTGCCGGTGCTTATTGAATATTCTGAAAAGTCTCCTGCAGAGCTACAAATTTATACAAACATTTATGATAATTAGCATTGATGTAGATATTTTTCATTTTTATGGTTTATTGGTTATGTGGTTTCTTTAATTCTTGCAATATTAGGAAATTTATGAACTTAAAGAATATTTTAAGCATATTAATAATCAATAATTTGCAAAATTAGTAATTTTATTTAGAAAAGTATTTTATCAATAAATTTTGAAATATTTCAATGTATTAGTTATTACACAAATTACGGAATCGAAGGTTCTCTTAGTATGGTTAGTATGAATTCAATTAAGACAGCTTGGTTGGCTTTCTTTGAACATGGCAGATCTGAAGCTAATAAAGAATGATCAAATGATACTTTTCCACAGTATCCACCACATTTATTGAGATTGTGAATTACCTTGCAAGCTTTGCTAAACACGCGTTTGTTTTTCTTTTCGATTACCTTCTCCAAAGAATAGAAGCAATCTAGTCAAATTTTTTTCTCATATGCTGCTCCATTCCCTTACGTAGAAGGTACTTTCGACAAGGTCTGGGACATGAAGTTTTTTCTGAACACTAAAGTTCCACCTCAATTTGTGTGAATAGCTCGTGACTTTTTCACCATCAACTCTAGAAAAACTTCCCTTGGATGATCTGTCACACTGATTCAATATGTAGACGATAAAGCCCTTTAGGTACTATCATCATCTCTGTTTCAGTTTTCAGGACTTTGTCGTGCTCAAGCAATACGAGGGCGGTTCAATAAGTACCCGTGTTAGAAATGAAGACACAATTTTTTTCAAAAATTTTTTTTTATTTTTCAACATAGTCTCCTTTTAGAAATATACACTTCTCCCAACCCCTCCAAAAAATAGGATTTGTCGAACTCTCCAAAATACGCCTCTATCTCGACGATGACTTCCTCGTTTGAGCTAAATTTTTTTCCCGCGAGCCATTTCTTCATGTTAGGAAACAAGAAAAAGTCGCAGGGAGCCAGATCGGGTGAATACGGGGGGTGCGGCAGCAATTCATAACGCAATTCATGCAGTTTGGCGGCGACAACTCCGGATGAATGTGCTGGTGCGTTATCGTGGTGAAACAGCACCTTCTTTTTCGCCAAATGCGGCCGTGTCTCCTTCAATTTTTTGTCGAAGCTGTCTAATAACTCACTGTAGTATTGTCCAGTGATCGTTCTTCCTTTTTCTAAAAAATCCATGAGGATGACGCCGTTCGCATCCCAAAAAATCGTCGCCATAACCTTTCCGGCCGATTGAACCATCTTCGCCTTCTTTGGAGCAGATTCATCGGGAGATATCCATTGTTTTGTTTGTTGCTTAGTTTCTGGTGTGTAATGATGAATCCAGGTTTCATCAACGGTGACAACTCGACGCAAAAACTCCTTCGGATTTCGCTTAAACTGCTCCAAACACTACTTCGAAGTTAACAGCCGCATCCGCTTGTTGTCCACCGTTAGCAATCGCGGCATCCATCGCGCCGACAATTTTTTCATCGCCAACTTATCATGTAAAATATTAATTGCCGTTCCGGTCGACACACCTACGGCCTCTGCTACTTCACGCACTTTCGTTTGTCGATCAGCGAGAATCATGTCGTGGACTTTTGGAATGATTTCCTCGGTAACCACGTCTGCCGGGCGTCCTGGTCGCTCCTCATCAAAAACGGATGTTCGCCCACGTTTAAATTCGTGGAACCAATATCTAACTGTGGTCATAGATGGCTAAGTGTCCCCATAAACAGCATCCAACTTTGCTTTTATCTCCTCGCATTTTTTCCCATCCAAAAACAGAAAGCGAATTACCGAACGATACTGCTCTTTTTCCATTTAGCTAAAATCACGAAACACGTCTTACTCAAATGGCTGTCAAATCCAAACTAACCTATCAATCAGTCTGCAATTTGTTATACCGTCGTTTGATAGATGGCAGCACACGATGATAACACCAACTTCCCTCAGGAACGCCTTCTGTCGTCAAACACAGGTACTTACTGAACCGCCCTCGTAGGTGATGAAATCCAATTCTAGCAGAACGCAGGTGGTTTTACTCAGGCACCCTCAAAAGATCAAAAAAGAACAAAAAAAGAGGTCCCTTGCAATCCTAACTTTTGTTACATAAATTGATTAATAGATAACGAATCTCAGGTCAGTTGTAAGAGCTTTTTACTTATCTGTAATCGCTGAGATATTTTTATTTTCAAGTCTCTTATTATTTTTTTCTAGGAATTTTTAACAATTTACCTACCCTTCTAGATACAATCTTCTGTTCATTATAAGTAATCGCATATGGCACAAGATTAGATGCATAAAATATAATGTATGTTAACTATATTAATTAACTAACAAAGAAAAGAAGAGGGGCACAGCCTCTAACCAACTGCTTTTAACAAAACGTCTAATATGTATAATTTGACTACTATGTCATTTTCACGCAATTAAAATTGTGTTCCACAACATCAGCTTTTAGCAGTTAAAACATTTACAAAAATAACTGCCCATAGAAATATGTTATCTATTTCATCATGCATTGTAAACAAATTAAATTGTTCAAATCTAACCTCGAATTTAGCCTCGATTTATCAATTATCTTTGTAATATCTATCATTTACGTCTGAGATTGGCGGATCCAAAAATTAAGTAGTAATACGTAATTTGGAATTTATTATCTTTGTTATCTTAATTGATCATTAACCAATTTATTTAAGAATAAATTTGTAATTTGTAGAATGTCAAATTCATTGTACCTAACAGCAAATGTCTTTGATATTTCTGATAGCAAACACAATTAGCTTTAATGTGTTGTGAATACACAGAACTATAAAAATGAGTTTCTTCTAATCAGCAAATCTGCTATTAGTTTGTGTTGAAGGACGTAGTTGTAAAATAATTAATTAGTTTTAGATGCTAATTTTACATGTGTCACGAAATACTTTAAACGTTCTCTTTCTTGTATATCCGGACCATTTATGTAACTGAAGATGTTATCTCTTCATCTATAAGAATTACTAAAATTAATTCTTGTTCTTCATTCTTAAGATTTGAATCATATTTCAATTTGATGCAATTGCTACATTATTCCGCAATCTCTTATATAACACTAATTAATTTGATTAATTAAATCCTGTTGGAGTTTCTCACGATCACCACTTCTGTTTTTCGTTTTTGTTTTTGCTATGCACTGGTGTATTAATGACTCATTTACTGTTCAAGACTATTTTATTTTGATCATTTGTTTTATTTCTGCATCTCGTACATAACCTCAAACGTTCGTTTTTTTTTATTTTGGTAGTATGCTCCAATTGGACATACAACTGTGATTCATGTTCGGCTTGTGAAAATTGTAGTAAAAGGAGCAGTTTAACTTAGAGCAGGATAAGAACGTGGTGACAAAGCAGAGATATTAATAAACTTTGAGTGTATCTGACTCAGGTAAAAAAGGATTTAGCTAGTGTTGTGATACATCTCAATCTTATAGAGCAAATAAAGTATTCACGGCTGTTACTGTTAGGGAACGTGGATTGTAACTCTCATCGGTTGCTCAAAAGCTTCTTCAGCCTGTTTCTGAGTTAAATTCGGTAATCGTCGATTTCTTGTTTCTCAACTGGAACACGAAGCACGCTTTAAAACATTTTGGCCTTAATTATTCTGCAATTGTCACACTTAACTAAACATCGTCTTATAGTAGTCTCATTCTTAGAGTCTGCCCAGTTGCAATAGAAGTTACAATCCTTTGTGAAATGTCTATAGTTTCTCAATTAGAATTACGATCTTTTTGTAAAATCCAAGAGTCTTCGAACAGTCAACACATATTTAGCCATATGCATTGTCCCGGCAACTTTTTGATCAGCCCAAGACGCTCAAACGCCCTGAGAGGCCCGAACGGTTCAAAAGACCCGACAGGCTCAAACGGCCCAACAGACCCGTATGACTCAACAGGCCCGAGAGATTCGATAGACTCAAAAGACCCGAAGGGTCGAAAAGTCCAAAAGACTCCGAGAGGCCCGAACAGTCCGACAGGTTCGAGACGTCCGAATGGTCCGACAAACCTGAAAGGCTTAAAAAGCTTGACAGACCTGAACGACCAAACAGACTCGTATTGCCCGAGAGGCTCCAACAGCTCGATAAAAGTCCGATAAATTTTTAAACTGAGGCCTGAACTACATAAAAAACTTGATCCGTGCAGGCCTCTAAGAGAAAGTAAGTCATCAATAATAACGTATGCCCTGAAAGTTTTGAAATAGTTTTCAAGTTTTAATATTTATCATGAATAGCAAATTCTGAAGTTGGTGTTTGAAACAAAATAGCTTCAGTACGCTGACTTTTAATCCCAGTTAGGTTTTTGAGATCAATTGCATCACTATAAAGAAGAAATTCGCAAAAGTATCTACAATCTAGAATTAAAGGAAATGATTTCTACACTTACAATATCAAAAGGGTGTGATACCCACGTTCGTTAGCTACATCTGGGTGAAATCTGAACTGGAAGTAAGAAGCATTAAAGGTGCTTTAGGAGACTGCCATGTAAACATCGGAGTACAGGAAAGCTACCTTTCATCCCATCTTTGGTGGATGATCTTTTGGAGCGCTTAACAACGAACAGCCTTTTTGCTCAGACGACGGGCTAGTGTTATGTAGTCACTGATCGCTTTCTCAAAGTTGTAGACATCTATCGCTCGCGCAGGGGGTCAAGTACTTAGAAATGACCTTGAAAATGTGTCAACAAGGTGATAACCAAGTCGACAGCAACACTCTGGCAGCTGCGTCAGGTGGTAGGTAGGCTCTATCGTCAAAGGCTGGCAAAGCTGCAATGCCTGGCACATCTGGGTATAACCGGTGCAATGAGGACGACTATTACGGCTGCACTTGAGGTACTATTGGGGCTGCCGGATCTCCCAATTTGGATAAGGAAGGAGGCAATGGCGTCCCGTCTTAGAATTCAGGATGCGGGGTTATAGCTTGCAAATGACCACGCCAGAATGGCCCAGTTAGTAGCCTTTGTCCACTTACACGGTAACACAAGCGAACAATTGGTTAAGGTACTCCTTCACAATTTCAACTAAGGAACAGTGGGATAGCAGTAAGGCGAATTTTCAACAGGACTCGCTAGTTTTCTATATGGAGAGATCACGTATGGATGACAAAAAGTCCTCGAGAGCAGGTATTTACCTGAAAAACGCACACGTGCCGGAGAACTTCTCTCTGAGAAAGCACGCAATGGTTTTTCAGGCAGTTGATTTCATATAGCAAAGATGCGAGAATGACGGAGCAAAAATATCTGCTCCGACAGTCAGGTGGCACTAAAAGCGATCTGCGCAACCAGAATAAAAGAAGGAGTGCATAGATGCTTTGCAAAGACTTGGCACAGCAAAGAAGAATAAACCTACTTAGGACCAGGGATTAGTAGGAAAGGGCTATTTGCTAGACTTTAACCTTTCCAACTACTACTGCTACTCTGACAATATTGATGATTGCCCAAATAATGTGAAATTTAGTAGAAAGGCTAAACTTTTCAATAAAGCATTAGTGTGGTGTGCAATTTCAACATCTGGGATTTTTTGACCGAGTGGAAAGCGAGTTAAGCGTTAAATAGAGAAATGGGTTAATTTCTTTAACACAGGTCATCCTCAGAATGATACAATGTTTTGGCCAAACTTGGCCTTAAAACGATAATCCTTCAAAGATTCTTAGGCAATTCTACTGAGGAAAGCTTATAATAACGAATGATAAGCTCAAAATGAAAAGCGTAGAATTTTTTTAAGTTAGCAGAAATAAATCTTGCCACCATCTAAGAGCGTTAGAACAATAATTTGCAAAATTCAGTTTCTCAAATCTGGCATAATCTACTAAAATATGCAAGTATTCCAAATTCATGATTTCACTTCTTTGATCAGTACTTGATAAAATTTTTTGTGTTACAAGAAGACAACATCCCAGTACCATAATGTTTATTATAAAACTAAGATGATCGAGTATTTCAAAGCAAAGACAATTTTAGTGATTTAATGACTACAGATATTTTCCCAAGAAAACCACTGAGTTTGGCCATTTTGAGAATAGTCAAAAAAAGGTTATTTTAGATTCTGTTTATATTACGATCTTCATCCTGTTTCTCAAATCATGACCGTCATCCTTTGGTAATGTTGACTAAATGACTTCTAAAAATCCAATAATGCGTGATCTCATTGATTATCTATTTATTATGATCTATGGTAGCTTCCATTATAAATAAAAAAAGTTGGTTGTTTACTCTAACTTTTTCTAGAAAACCTCATAAACAAATTGTGCATTTAGTGGAATCCTATCACATGATATGATCATGTACAAATAATTTTGTTTTGTAGTAAATAACGAATCAAAATAAAATACCAAAAATATTTCTGGCTTTGAAATAAAATTAAGATAGACGAGTAAAATGATTGATGATAGTTAAATGATAGGTAGATTATTAGATTTACTCATGATTCATTGGTATTGTTGATATTAAATGCTTGGATGAATTCAATTTAATTAGGCTTTGGGTAAAATAAAGTTTTGCCCAGAGAAATTAATTTTTATTTTGTTAAACTACGCTTTTAGGGATTAATCTTTCAGTTCTTTTTTGTTTTCCTCAGTTAACTGAATTACTATACCGGCAAGGTACGGGCTATTATGAGTAATAATAGTATTTAGGAAGAACACATTCATTAAATTCAGATTTTTATTTTTAGAATCATATTTTTTTATAAATATTACACGTGTTTAGCCTTAAGCTGCTGCTTCATCACCACATTATTAAATTCCATTTAGAGATCAATGTTTTGTTATAAAATCAAATAAAACATGATTTTAACTTGATACAAGGGCAAATCAATCAAAATTGCAAGAAAGTTAAATTTAAAGAAATTCTAACAATCTGAAAAAGGTTCGTCCTCATTTATATGCTTTGTCACCACTAAACTAAAAGCCGCAACATAAATTAATCTTAAGCAGGTTCTTCTTTTCTTACTAAAAGGATACGGTGGGGTCAATTTGTCTACAACGTGCAGAACAGGTCTGGGTCAGCTACACCGTGAAACTTGGTATAAAACAAGTGATTGTTTATTGATTCGTTTAGTCATGGCTTTCCGCGTTGCAGCCGTTGCATTCATTCTCACCACGTACTTCTTGCGTACGCACTCGAAAGTTTATCATCGATGCGAATTAGCGTACGAGTTGCGTGATGTACACGAAATTCCAGAACATCAATTAGCTACATGGATATGTATAGCAAATTACGAGTCACATTTTAATACTTCCGCTCATAATCCTGGTAGTGGCGATCATGGATTGTTTCAAATAAGTGAATTGTATTGGTGTTCTCCACCCGGTGTCGGTTTCGCATGCGGTTTACCGTGTTCTGCATTTAAAGATGAAGATATTGAAGATGATGTTATATGTGCAAGGAGAATTTATCGAGAACATCAAAGACTGTCAGGTGATGGATTTACAGCTTGGGTTGTTTACAATTTATATTGTAGAAATCAAGCGCATGTTAATTCATTTATTGAAGGATGCTTTGATCAAGAGAATCTTGTTAAATATCCTTACGATAAATATGACTATCAGTATCAAGCTATGAATTTACCTACTGTTATGGTTCCTATGACAACAGTATCAGAATTACCTTCATTAATGGTTCAAACGCAACAATCAACAGTTAGTAGTTTAATGTCACTTTCTACTAGTCCTACAGTAAACTTCACAACTGCAGAACCTTCCAGAAAACCAACAGCAGTGAATTCTGAACCCCCAATTTTAACTACGGTTACGTCTGCAAAACCAACAAAATCTAAACAATCACCAAAACCTACTTCAACAACTGCTTTCCATGCTACTCCTACAATAAAATTATCACCGACACCAAAACCTGTAGTATCCATTCCTATGAGCAAGTCTACTTCTAAACCACCACCGACTACTGCAAAATCACCACTTTCATCAGCTACTCCTATAATAAAATCATCCCCGACACCAAAACCTACAGTATCCATTCCTTTGAGCAAATCTACTACTACTACGAAATCGCTGCCTTCATCAACTACTTTTTATGCTACGATAAACTCATCACCTACTCCAAAACCTATAGTATCGACTCCTTTTAGCAAACCAATACCCTCACCAAGACCAACAAAATTCAAACAATCATCAAGTTTTTCAACCTTAAAACCTACAACTCCAACTACTGTTTTAACTCAACGAAGAAAATCTGTTTATACAACCACAACACAAAGACCAACAAAATTAAGAGCATCATCAACCTTTAAACCAATTTTTACAACAAAATATAGATCAACCTTGCCAATAGTATCAACAAGAAAACCTAGAATTAGGCTGACTACACCAAGACGAGTAAATGCATTTGATGCAACACGACCTTTTCGTATTCAAACAACAGCAAAACCGACAATCTCTACGTTATCAAGTTCTAAAATAAAAGTTAATGGTGCGGTATCCAGTTCAAGTGCTTCCATTGTTACTCCAACTGCTCCTACAAAATATTATAACAATGACGGTACAAAATCGGTGTTTCTAAAACCTCGTGAAACCAAAACTGCTAAATACAAACCGTTCGAATTTAATAAAAACGAAGTAATCTACGCAGTCATAAACAAGCCTACTTATTCTTTTGCTATCAGTTCGAATGGATTTAAATTTGTAAGGACAGTAAGATAGTTGTTTTGTAGGTTAGTTTTATGTAGGATAATGTTATACAGCGTTTACGATGTTTCTGGGTCGAATAGGGCTGTGGAAGAATGACAGTTTGAGTATTGTAAACCGGGCTGTTTATCTATTAACTCGGCTTGTAAAATCTTATTGACGTTTAATGTGCTTTAAGGTTATGATTTTATGACAGTTTAACAAACTTGATTTCTTTTTAACAAAGCAAAACTAATCGGCACTAAACGCTTATGAAAAAATTTTGATCGTGCAACAGCGCCAAATGCAGCCACAAATGCCACAAGTTTCAAAAAAAAAGAAAACACTTCCAAACTAACAAAATGAAAGCATGGCCTGTTACGATCCAGAAACATCGTGAACGGAGTATATTTAAAGAATGTAAAATTATGCACATTAATTAATTTTATATTCGTTTTAGTACAAAATGTTCATTGTAATTAATATTTAAAATATAAATAAATATTGGATAACATTTTTAAAAGATTGTTAAAGGATATTGAATTGTGGATTTTCCTATAGTTATTTAAGTTTTTTACATTTTGGAATTTATGATTTTACATCATCTCGATGCAATAATCGGCGCACTCTTTTATGCATCAAATTAAAAATAATCTTTTAATAAATTCTTGTGAAAGGAAGATGTAAAACTAGTTTTATGATTAAGATGTTTTGAATTTAAGGAACTAATAGCTAATTAGAACATATTTCAGTTCTATACAGTGAAATTTGATGGATCAAAATTTATTCCGTACTGAACATTCATTTGAATCTAAAATGAAGAGAAATTGAAATAATTGTAATTGTAATAAGGGCCTGTCTGTCTTTTAACATAAAAATTAAAAAATTAATTGACTATAAAAATAAGCTTCAAGTTAGCATCAACCCTCAGATTTGTATAAAAGTAAATAATGCACACTAGATTCAGAATTTTTATTTAAGTGCAGTCATGCGATAGAAAGACACGATAAGGTAAATACCATAATCCGAACAACTTACAGGTAAGTTAGTCTAGTGACACAGTGACCTATCATGATAGGTCCCGCGGCATCCCTATTGTGGAGAAGGTATTTAAAGAAACTTCCTCCAAAAGATGCGCAATATATTGAAATTAAAAAACAGGAAAAAAAAGAAAACTAAAAAGCTAGCAGCGCCATCATCCACTAATTGGCGGCCTTCTATTTCACATATGGCATGTGATTCAACGAGTCAGGTCTGCAGCTAAATAAAACCGGTAAGAGTGGCGTAGAGTTATACACAGTTCAAAGTACTAAAATACGATTTAGAAGAGCTTTCGAGCAAATACTAATCTGCGAGTTTTCTTATTGCGCCAATCATTCAATGTAGAAGACTCCCATTAACCAATGCGATTATCATCCACACTATAAAGTATCTGAGTTTTTCTGATTTTTCAACTAAAAACGGAATGTATTAGAGATTTTCAGGTCAGCAGTTCTGGGACGTTACATTTTTCTCGCAATTTCTAAAAACAAAAACGATTCTCTCTTATGGGACTGCGAGTACATACAACGATGTAGTCTATCAACTGAACAGTTTTTGACTTGTAGATTTGATGAGACTAAATAGCCTTTAACATGAAAGTAACACAAAGTAGTAAAATTAATAAATTTCTACCTACCTCTAAAGGACTTTAAAACTGTGTGCACAAATAAGATAGAATGGAAATTGTCTTTGCTGCTTGCAAATGCTTCAAATGCTCCACTATAGCAAGTTCAAATCCAGCCAGAAAAATTATTATTATTATTATTATGTTAATTTAACATTTGCAAAAGCTTTTTAATTTTAAGAAAAATTTGTATTTAAAAAACATGAGAATATAAGAATAGAAAAAAATAGGGAGAGAATAAACAATATTTTGTGAAAGTAGACTTCCATCATAATTTTGTTTAAAGTTTGAAGTTGAAAAAATATTTTAATCAGAGTTGAAGGGACATAAACTTCCTGGACGATTAACAGCAAACGTCAATTACGTCAGCAGGTTACTGTTCGTGGACAGAACCATTGTTTAGCTTTTTTCTAAGTTTTCGTTTTTTTTTTCTCCATTAAATTGACTTTGCTTATCTGAAGCTGCTTGCAGACCATTTAGGCCCATAGCTTTGTAATTTCCTTCTATTCTTTCCGGTCTTTCGCTCTCTTCTTCTAGCCCCGAATTTGTTTTTCTGCAAGGTCCTCTTAGACCATCTTCTTCTACCGCTTCCTTGGTCTTCCTCTCTTTCTTTTACCCTCAAGAGTTTTCCATGTTACCAGCTTTACATCTCTTTCTTCCAACATTCTTTCTAAAGACCCAGCCATTGAAGTCTTTTCATTTTTATGAAATTACTTATGTTTGTGTCATTGTATAGGTCGTATAGTTCTTCGTTCCAATCTTGGCTCTGTTTGTCTTCCTCCGAATATTCTTCTCAGTATCTTCCTTTCCCAAGTTTCCAATCTTTGTTTCGTCTTGATTGTCATAATCCATAGGTTAGTGTTGGCCTTATTATTGTCTTGTGCACTCTTAACTTTGTTTGCCTTGACACTTCTTTATTCTTTAGAAGCCTCCCTAATCTCCCTGCGCAGTTGTTGCTTTTGGCTACTCTCAGTTCTACTTTTTATCTCTTCTGGTATTTATTGTCTATCAACACTCCCAGGCACATAAAAGATTCCACCACTTCAAATGCTATTTTTGTTCCTTTTTGTGTATCTTGTCATAATTTGTTTCAAAGTGAAGATTTTGTCGAGTGTCTTCCTCTTTTAAAATCCCCCTGGTACTCTCCAAGGTTTTCTTCCGTGTATTTTTCTAATCTGTTTCTTATTACCGACGCTAATATTTTGTATGTAACGTCTAATAGTACGATCCCCCGGTAATTTTCAGTTTTCTCTGTCTCCTTTTTTAAATATTGGGAAGATTAGAAACTCTTAATTTGTGGATCTCTTCTTTAAGTTTGTTTTCTACATATCTTAAGTTTTCTTTAGTGGTTTCGTTGTTCCCTGGACTTTTATTATTTTTCATTAGATTTATTACCTCTTCTATCTCGTCTCTCGTTGGCATATTTTTTTCCTCATTATTTGGGGTTCTATTACCAAGTGTTTCCTCTTGCCTTTCTTCCTGACTCTTGCTTGTTTCTTCATTTAGCATTTCTTTAAAATATTGCCGCTACCTTTCTAACTTTTCTTTCTCTCCTCCTGTAAGGTTGCCTTATTTTATCTTTTATATACACTGTCGAGTTATAATTGTTTGTTCTTACGTTCTTTATGTCTTTGTAGAAGTTTTTCATTTTTTTCTCTGAAATTTTTCTTCTATGGTTTTTCAAGATTCAACACTTTTAGTATCTTGATATCACTTATAAAGTTTTGTACGTAGTTGCACGTCGTTGAAAGGAAGAAAACTAAATATTTGAAGCTGCGTGTGTCAGAACAACGTGTAGCAATGGTTGCCAAACTTATTTGGCCTACCGCCCTCTTTTCAGAAAGAAAATTACTGCTTCCCTTCTTATGTTTATTCAACGCTCCCAATTGCACTCAAGGCTACTACCGCTCCCCAGGAACACTGTACACTAGCTTAGCAGATGTCAAAGGAAGATTATGCTTTGGGACCAAGCAGTTCCTTTAACAAACGCTTCCTCATATAGCATAATAATCTAACCTCTTCGGATACCTTAGTGTCGTTCAAAAAAATTCAGAAAGATACTGTTGATAAATGTGTGCTTACTTTGTAGGTTTAATATATGGTATGAAGCTAAAACGTACTTTATCTTTGGCATTAGTTTTTCCAGCTCTTCATCAAAGTCTTTTGGACAATATGAGGTTTTAAAATCTCATTTTATTTTTTATGTTTTGTAACTCCATTCCTTTCAAGCTTGTTTGTGATGGAAAACGCTTTATCTATTCAGTTAGAGGGCGTGGCCTAAAAAGTAAGGTATAGTTAGAGCATATTTAGTCCGATAAATGAAGGAAAAATTTCTAAGATCGATTCCTAAAACTAGAGACAAAGACCATGACACTTTCTTTGGAACGAGTAACGTTAATCGAATCCTATTTAATCACGATTTGTATCTGAATTTATTAATATGCATTTGAGTTACTTTTGGGAGCCTCAGTGTTTGCAGCATACATCCAGAGTTTTCTTCAATGAAGATTACGGATTACGGGTAAGTAATTCATTGATTTAATAAAATGATTTCCAGCAATTTTCCATTGGTTTAAGAAAAGATTGTTTGTAGAAATTGCAGCCATTCCCTAATGTAATTTATTTAGAAGAAATCTTTAAAACGCGTGACGTCAATTTAATTCTAAGGGGTCTTTTCTTCAACGAAGGCCGCAGACTTTCTAGTAACATTTTGCAGAAATTATGGTTTTATGATCTTGAGTGTTAACAAAAATTATATAGCGTGTATAAGATTGAGAACTCTAGTCTGTGATTATCAAATCACTATGATCAGTCAGTTATTGATCAGATGATGACTTTTCGGGAAGTCATGAAGGAGAGAGTCAAACCTTCGAAGGGACACATTCAGGTCAAAAACGTCAAAACAAACAAACGCAACTTTTTGATTAAATAAATAATATGTAACACATGCAATTTCTACATAATAAAATCTTTACATTCAAAGCTTAATTCATATTTTTCATTGAAATCAAATTTACACATTTTCAAAATTAACCTTGATTTGTCGGCATACAGAGTTAAAGATTTAGATTGTTATCGAAAAACAATAAAATCAATTAAGTTTTATTTATTCACTTGAAGCGCCACATAGCTCATTTTATCCTTGCGAGATTTTTATTGATTTTCTTATTTGTGTTGTTTCCATTTTCACAAATTTAAATTTTAAAAACAATGAGTAACGTATTATAATAAGTTTATTTACCGTTTATCTTTCATCACATCTTTCTTTGTGGGTATAAGTATGGATTAAGATTGCAAAGACAGAATCAACGTTTTTTTATTGTTCGTTCAAAAGATCCTAATTCTTCTTATGAACAGCTTAAAATATATTTAGATGTAATTCAGTGAGAGATTAGATTTGCTAGAGAAATAAAACAAAGAGCATGTTTACAACAACCGGTATGTAAGTGTCTACGTTTTTTATCGATAGGAGTATCCAATAGTTCGAGTGAGATTATCTGACCAAATATGAAAAATAAAGCATTACAATAGATTTTCAAAAAGATACTGGTGATAAGTGAAAATGTGCTTCAGTAGTTAACGTATTCTTTTCAATTTAGTTTCTTTCAATGAAAGCTGCGTGAAGTAATGGCAGCACGTAACGTTAAAATTTTATTGGTGCCTTTATGTATTGGTATTATTCTTTTGGTGCTCGGTTGTATATTAGGTTTTGTTATTTTTCCTACTGTTTTAGAAAATGAAGTTGAAAATGTAAATAATTGAAAACTATAATTAATCTTATTTTATATTAATTCTTTGTAATTTTAGAATGTGGTATTGGAAGAAGATACACTACAGTGGTATAGGTTTAAAGAAATCCCATTTCCTATGACATTTACTGTAAATTTCTTTACCATAGAAAATCCCTATGAAGTGCATATGGGCGCCAAACCTATAGTCAAAGAAAAAGGTCCTTATGTTTATAAGTAAGTTTTGATTTACGTTTACTTGGAAAGTTGGGCATCAGGTTTGACCTAGAGTATAGTAGTACATAGTTATAAAACTTCTGATTACACAATCAAGACAGTTCACATTTTCATAAATTATTATTTAAACATCTTTAAGGAAACTCATTAACATTCTTCTTGTTTAATAATGAGAGATAAATAAATAACGGTAGAGTAAATAATTTATTACTGTAATGCGCAGATAAAGTATTCTTTCTTAATTTTTTCGTGTCTTATATTTGGTTATCATTTAATGGTTTGTAAATTAATTAAAAACAGATAACAAATTGTTACTTCATACAAGTGAATATTTATCTGAATAACTGACTGATAACGAAATGCTACCTGAATAACAGATTAACCTAATCGTTTGAATATTAAGTACAATATTAACTTGTACCACTATGATAAGGTTAATGCAGAAAAAACCGCTTAATGCCTTTCCTGGATTATCTTTCCATAATGAAATTTTACTTGTGTTTATAAAACTGCTAGCATGTAATTACAAAGAGAAACATAATCAAATTATTCTACTTGTTTATTTGTAAGTTCTCTATTTACATATATTCTCCTTGAGTAGCTGATCTTCACCCAGCATCATTTCCATTTATAATTAGATTCTCTACTCTTACTGGATAAGTTTCCAGGAAGATATCTTATGGGAAACGATAGTTATAACGTACTGTGTCAACGTTAGCATACTCTGCTAGTAAAAAGAATATTTTGACGATAGCATCTTATCTGAGAACAGAATTCTTTCCTAAAAAGTTGTGGCTGATGCTTCTACTTATTGGAAGAGACCAGAATGGATAATATTCGAGAGGAGTAAATCTAGAAGCGATTCCAGTGACACCATTACTAAAGGATGAGATACCTTATTCTTCAGAACAAAAAAAGTTTAGTTTATTATCAGACGATAATATCTAAATAATCATCAGCTTTCAAGTAATCTACCAAAGTTCAATTTCAAGATTTTTCACTTTCAAAGGACGAAATTGTGTAAAACGGTGAATTCCCTTCGTCTAGAGCAGTATTCAATAAGCAGAATGACGTCAAATTCATTTGATTCATTCGTGATTGCAAATCATTACGTTAATTATTAACTCAAGAATACTTTCTAAAACGAACAGATCCATCTAGCTGTAGTGAAGAATGTGATAGTCACCCTACAGTTAATTCTATCATCATAGGATGTAAAATTATTTTGAATGTCCAGTATTGGTCATCGAAAATTGAAAATGTTATAAGTGATGACCAATAAATCACGTGAATTAGACGTCACCGCGCTTACTGCACATTTGTCAATATTTTGCGAGTTTCAAAGTAATAATAGTAAAATTCACATGAAATCTGCTTAAAATATCTTTAGATGAAATCTCTCTGTTTGTTCTCATCCAGTATGTCTAAAGTATTAATTAAACGTAAACAAAGGTTAGGTAATCTGAGCGTGAAATTTGTTTTATTCCTATTACCGGTTTGTTAGCTGTTGTTTTTCTAAAGATCGTACAGACGATTTTTCTCCACAGTTAAGAAATTTTTTCTCTGTTTGTTATTCAATGCTTTGAAGGAAAAATGAGTAAGGAGTCTTCAGTATATTTTTAATAATTTCTCAATATTCATAAACCACTTGGGTTTCTTGAAGGATGTAAGTTCGCAAAAATGTAAAGTTGCTTCAGGGCACACGAGACAATCTACGATATAATAATTACATTCGATTACACCAGGTCCTGACTTAACCAAGTCACGATTTATCAGAAGAACTGAGTTTTTTAGATTCAACATGCCTTTCTTTTGGCATCAGTAGACTAGGTTTTGCCCATCTACGTTTCCAACAAGTTTGTCTATCCGAGATTCTTTGCGCCATAACTAAAAAAGACTGCTAGCGTATTTTTAATTCAGAATCAGTTCAACTGAATTTGGCAAGCCAAGATGACAGTTGATGACTAGAGACTAAGTTTGAAAACCTGACATGCAAATCGACGTACCGAGTCTGATGGTATTGGTGCCAACTATCAATAGATCCAAATTCAGAATTACAAACCAAGCCAGCATCTTCAAATTGGCACCATTGAAAGCTAATTTTATATCAAATCTTAAGTCATCATTTTGTAAAAGATCAATAAAAAATTCAGAAACAAATTTACATTAGTACTTTGTGCAAGCTTGAACTTTTTTAAACCAATTTTTTAAGTTTTCTTTCTGTTCCATTTGACATTGTAACTCCAATTCAATCAGCGTAATATTTCATTATTTAATATTTTGCTGCAGACATGATTTGGGTAGTTTTCTTCTATTAAAATGTAGCCTATGGTTGCTTTTCCTAAACAAGCTTTTTTATTGAAAAGGCCCCTTTAGAGATCATTGACCAATTTACCAATTTCTTCATGGCCTGAATGAATTTTTATAGAATATCGTTTATCACTTACTTCTTGTAACTTATGTCACGAAAATCTTCCCCAAGACCAATACATTGTCCTCCATTGATACTAAATATATTCTTAAAAAACTGTTTACGTTAATGGTAATCAAATCAGTACTGCTGAGTACATAACCAGTCTTGCAATTTTAAAAATTCAACAAAGATTAACAGGAGAGAGGTAAAGACAGTTCAAGATTTCTTCAGATTATTCTTCAAAAAGAGTTTTCTCTCAACAACTCGAATTATTGCTTAGGAAGATTATATCTTTATCACTTTGTAAAAGCATCATTAAAATGTGATCGATTTGTATTTCTACAATCTAAATCTGTGATAAACAAGATACGAGTTATTTTTTCCCAAATACACGTTTAATGCATTAAAATTATTTAGTAACAACATTCCCTGATTGTTCAAATTTTCGTTCATTTTAATATCTCTTAGAACGGTTTTACTCGTCAGTTGACAGAAATCGTTTAAAATTTTTGAAGATGCTTGAAGTCATATTGGCAATACGACATGTTAAGATTTTATTAGTGATTTTAATAATTGGGATTTCCATTTTCGTGACTGGTTGTATATTAGGTTTTGTTGTTTTTCCCAATGATATTGAAAAAAAAGTTATAGATGTGAGTACCTAATAATTGTGATTTCTCTTTTACACTATCTTACATGTTTGATTTTAGAATGTGGTGTTAGAAGAAGATACACTACAGTGGTATAGGTTTAAAGAAAGTGCGCTCCCGTTTACGTATAGTGTGCACTTTTTTTCTATAGAAAATCCCTATGAGGTACACATGGGTTCAAAACCTATAGTTAAAGAAAAAGGGCCTTACACTTACATGTAAGTTTTATAGGTGTAATACAATTACACATTATTTTCTGTTATACAATATGTAGAAAAATAACGTTACACATGTTGAGAGGCTTTTTATTGCATAAAATGATTCCATTGTTTTAAAGCTGCAATAAAGTGTTTTTCTTGCACTCGATAGACTTATGAGACAATCAATAAGATGTATAAATAATTGACATGCATGAATTAGTAAATTTGAAGAAATCAACTAAAGATAGTGTGGACCATATAAGTGTTTATCGAAATAACTGACTGACAAGAAGATGTTACATGAACAATAAATCTACTGGATAATTGGTTGAACATCATAATCAATAATATTATCTCTCACACAACACATGTAACGATGATAAACATAAATGCACAAAATCATTCTTTTGATTGACTGAATGTAGATATGTCTGTTTATCAAAGAGGCACTATAGACATTGCGATCAATATTTGCTTTACAAATAAATGAAATAAGATGTAATAATACTAATAAGTTTAAAAATATCTGCGAGGATGTAAACACTTTTAACAAAGCAAAAGATTAATAGAAGATTCAGTAGATACCTACAATAGTCCAAGTCCAAAAATGTGTAGATTAGAATTGACCAAAAAGCTTGGTCAAACGTCATGTGATTGAGTACAGAAACTAAAGAAACGTTAAACTATAGCTAACATCTTTATACTATGCATCTTATGACGTAATAAAACAACCAAAAATCGTACCGGAAGTCATCTATATATTCCGAACCCGGCCAGGGAATTTTAGACACATCAGGTTTTTTATGTACTATATCTATTGCTGTACTTTCACTACAAACACAATTTTTCTTGTACTCAATGAGTATAGATGTTTACCGATGAAAAGAGACATTTGGAATTTTATCTCCTTTTCACTTTAACATTTAAAATGATCTCCTTAACTGCAAGCAGACCTCCAGGTATAAGCAATTTACACATTTGAAATTACATTGAGGATGAAAAATAAGTAAGAAACCAGAAGAGGGGTGGACTTGGTTTCATAGTCCAGACTCACCCTGTATATGTCCAGCAAGAATCAAAACCAAAATTACAAGAGTTGTACAGAAAGACTTACTAAAGATAAATAAAATCAACAAGATCTATAAAGGCAACTGCTATCTAAATGAAGAGAGATAAATAGTTTTAGAAATGTCTCTATGACTCGACTGCTTCAACGTGAGATTTCAGTTTTTATGTTAATTTTGGAAGTGAAGATAATCTCTCCTCGTAAGGTTGTTCGACTTAAATATTTTTTGATGAATCTAGATTTTGCTTTTATAGATGATGAGGAAAATGTCAGTTTTTAGGATTCACTGTTACGATGAGTTTTCGAAGCAAGACTCCTCTAATAACTTTGCAAGAAAATATTTATAAGGTTGCCATTTTCCACATATAGTGACTAAGAAATAAGACTTTCCTACAATATAATTCATCCTGATAGTGATGGAACATAGCAGAATCTCGTGTTAGCTAACAAAATTGGAATGATCAGAAATGCATGATTGCATTCTTTACAGGGAGCTTACAGTATGTATTGTTTTTTCATTTCTGTTTGTTATTTTCCAACTAAGCATTCGTTACTTATGTTAGAAAAATATTCGCAAAAAGTTTGGTTATGTTCAGACGGTTTCTATATCATCATTGAAACAGGACTCAATACTCAAACTTTTCACTTAATTCAGACTTTTGGACAATAACACTAAAATGAATACTGGCGACAAACCTTCAACATCAAGAAACAATTGAATAGAATTTCCTTTATGACATCAGCTGAATTTCATTTTATCATCAACAGCTGTATATTCTGTTTAGTTTAAGCATTACAAACCTTGCAAACATAACAGTACAACCGTTACAGGGCGCATCTATCCAGATCAATTGACGAATTAAATTTCACATCAAGAAAAATTTAGGCATCCTTTTACTCCTAGATATTTCCAAAATCTTGTTATCTCTATGCCAAGACATATTGTTTCAATAGGTACTGCAAAATTTGAATTTTGAGCCATTCTTGTTCAGTTAAACGCTAAACTAGAAACATTGATACTAAAACATGCAGAGCTACACTGTATAGTGCTTACTTATTATGGAAAAAGTGTTCTGTGACAGAAACGAAATAAATAATGTCTCTAGTTGGCAGTTGTCACATTTGAGTGTACTGAATTTAACAGAACCAAAATAGGGCAAAATTCAAATCTTGCAGTAGCTAATATTTTAAAGACCTATGATTTCAGCCTTTTGCTATATATGTAACGGCTTTAATACACGTCTTGTCATGGTATTAACATTTTGGCAATATTCAGAAATAAAGAATATCCAAATGTTAAAATTTAATTCGTACGTTGATCTAGGTAAATGTATCCGCAATCAATGTACTTTTTTGGCACAAGACTCGTATTAAATGTTTCTGGTAGTAAACAATAGTGTTGTTGAGACCATAGTAGGAAGAAAAATGGATTTAGAGTTGGATTGAGCTTGAATTTGTAAAAGCAGATCTTGTGATTAGACTTTTAATTAAAACAGTAATACTTTGATCAGAATTGGGCAAAGCACTTTGGTAAAAAACTTACAAGAGCTTAAAGCAGAATTTTTTACGTACTTTTTTGTATTTGTAATCTGTACTTAATTTAACAAAAAAAATCCCTTTTGTGGCTTTTCGTTAGAACGCGTCGTTTTCGAGTAAAATTGGATTTTCCAAAATTTTAACTAATCATTTAGCATCAGCTTCTTGTTCTCTCAATATTTTGTAAACAATCTGAGATATTAGAATCCAATACTTCGTACGACTGAGTATAATATTTAAAAAAAATTTCCCACATTTTTATAACTTGCAGCATTGCCATAAGTGGAAAGTTACTGGGATTTGAAGATTTTAATTTAATTCCAAATTTATATTCTCTAACTTTTTAGTTTAATTTAGCGTGTGAAATAAACAAAATCAAAGCTAAATTAAATCATTTTTCAACACAAAATTTTAGATGGGATGCCATAAGAAAAGTTGGAAAAATACTGTTGTAGCAGTTTTTCTATACATCTAAAAAAAATAGAATTTCCATATTAAGACTGTAATTTAAGTAGAATAGAGTGAATTGAAAGTCCAACAAAGAAATTTAATGAATATCAGATAATATTGTTAAGATAGAAAAATTTGCGGCCCCACGTTCGGCGCCAATTTCGGTCTGCATCCCTGTGTGTCAATTATAGATATATGAAAAAGATTCTATTGCGCGTAATCTAGGGCAATCACAGAAAAAAATTAAAGACAGATAAAGACAGGAAGAATAATAAAAACTTTAGAATTTAAAATGTTTTTATATTACTTGATCTTTCTTTTGTGTTCGTCTCTATTGTTCTCTGTATACAATATTCTTGAACACATTACAAAAAATTCTAGAGTATAGAACGTAAAGGTATTTAATTTAAAAATACATATATTACAAGGTATTCACTAACATATTTTATAATAATCAAAATAATTACGATAAATCACTCTATCTAATCTAAATAGGTATTTGGCATTGTTAAATATAAAAATGGACAATTTTACATGAAATATCTTATCTTAACGTCTGTTGTACTTTAAAATTGTTATTAAATGAGGCGTAATAACTATTTATTTCTGCTTGAAATCTAAAAAGAAATAAATTTAAGTGAAAAGTTAATAAAATTATAATAAGTAAAGTAGTAGGTGACGAGTTTTTTAAAAAGAGTTTAATGTAAAGTAGGTAACGATGTTTATTACTATGTAGAAATGAAAAATGAATGCATTGACTTTTATTGCTGCCACTCCATTTCAAGTCGGTGGATTTCTCTTTTGTCACTGTACCCTCATTATTAATTATTAACAACTACATAATAATTTGTTTGTTTCAATGTTTTGACAAAATTTTTTATTTTTCTTGCTGATAACTTGAATATTATAAGATATGTGCGTGATGTTTTTAAAGATTTTACTGAATTCTTTTATATTTCTCAATAGAATACTTTAAACAACAATATAACATAAAGATAACTTTCAAGTGCATGTGTCACATAATTTCTTTATTTGAAAATTGCAGATTTCTTAACATAGCGACCAATAAATAAACAAACAGGAGAGATAAAGTTCTTATACAAGGCCAGAAAAATAGGCGTTGTTGCTTTAAACCAGATTAATCTTATTAAGGCCATTTTTTATCTGAATATTTAAAAACTTAGGGCATACATACATATGCATGGTTGCACGCTTAATTAAGATCGAAATTATATATGTAGAATGTAATTCAGTAAAATGTCGAACGCTATTTTATTCAAGAACATTCTATAAAAACAAATAAATATGTGTGTCATACATTTTTGGGAATGATGTTTCAGATCTTCATTTATTTTTATTCAAATTCATCAAGATCCATTTTTAATTTTATAAATTTTTATCTTTTAGTGAAAAAAGAGTAAAACAAATAGTAGCTCTTGAAAAAGATACCGTTGACTACAATGAAATATGGGAATTTGAATTCAATAAAGAGGCATCAAAAGGTAATACAGAAGATGATGAAATACTGTTAATTAATTCACCATTGCAGGTAAGAAAGATACATCAATAACGCGAAAATAACAAAATATCTTTATTAAAAGAAATATATATTTTCAGGCACTTATTCAGAATGTAGAAGATTTGCCCATAGCTTTACCACATCCAATAGATGAAATTATTAGCGACATTTTTGAAGACACGAGTATATTTCTTAGATATAAAGTAAGAGATCTAGCATTTACTGGTATTAAGTTGTGCGATCCCAAGAGAGCTACGACTGGATGGAGTAAACTTCTTTGTTTAACTGTAATGTTCTTACAACAAAGATTTATTCAATACGAAGACGATGGATCGATGCTGTTCTCACTCTTTCGCTATGTAAGTAAGAATATTTATTGCGTGGGTAATTGTCAGTTGTTTACATAAAAAAGTAATTCGTTGTAATCAAATAAGATTGTTTATCTAAGATTATTAAAATTTGATCATTGATTTTAAATTAATTGAAACTATTATTTTTGATGAATGATGTGTCAAAAAGATCCCATGATGTCTTTATTATGTCCATTGCTCAGTAAGAAAATCGCATAGGATATTATAGTGCTTTTCTTAATGAAGATACCTATCAGGTCATAAATTATAACTTATAAGAACCTTTCATTATATACATTAATGAATTTGTCTTATCATTGTATGACGTTTGCAATGTTCTAATCAGTTGGAAAACTCTCACTCTACCTCCCAACCACCTACACCCCAGAATTTTAATTAAATACATTTCTGTCTCTAGTTCATCGGCCGATTTTAATTTTCTTTGATGTAAGTGATTGAAAATTCTATACCCTTTAAAATGATATATCACAGGAGGAAGTTTTCCAACTGATTAGAAAAGGTTATTAAATGCCCCCTTCAAAAACAATATCGACGTGTTTCAGCGATTTTTGATAATTTTACTAATTAAAGAGTTATTCAAGGTGGAAAGTTCTCAAATGAAAGCCCTGTATAACCTTCTCAAGGCACGCTATTTCACTATAATCTAACCTTAACGCGTATGCCAACCTTACTTTTTAGGCGAAAGGGACCTTACCAAATGCTTACCTAAAATTTTTTTTACGGCCACTCTAATGTATTACACAATATACATATGTATTTTTCGTTTTAGAAAACTGAACCTGACGGGCCGTTCAGGTTACACAGAGGAATCGATGATAGAGATAAATTAGGATTAATAACTGCATTTAACAATAAAAAGTACACCAATTTTTGGCAGGGTTCAAATAGCGAATGCGATAAGGTAGAAGGTCATTACAGTACTTTCCCGCCTTTTATGGAAAAAGACTCATCGTGGCCAGTCTACAGTACTGATGTGTGCAAGTAAGTACAAATAACTCTTATTTGTAATTTTTAAGAATTTTAGTATATTTTTATTTCTTTTACATTTATTGTAAAGACTAATAAAAATAAATAAGTAAAACATTCAAAAACAACGCCCATCAAGAGCATTACTTTATAATTTAAAATAATTTGGAGTAACTTTTTTAAGATGGCTGCATTTAGTGATAGGTAAATTTCATCTTCATAAGAATTTGAAATTTCACTTTGAAATTTATGAAAATAAATATTCGAAATTTTCAATTTATCATTGAATTTTATGAATATTTTAGTGAAGTTTTCACTTAAATTTCACTAACCATAAGTGCAACAAAAAGGACAGATGTGGACAAAGGTGAGAGCTAGGATTTTTCTACTGATAGTTTATAGTGGATTGCTAGATAGAATACTTAATTAGTAAGCTAAGCTAGCCTGACCTAACCTAGCATAACCTAAGCTGGCTTAACCTCAGACAGCATTAGTTTATCTGACCTAATGTGATCTAATCTGTCCTAACCTTTTTTTTTTCTGTTTTGGTGTGCGCGGGTAGGGAGAAATCTTCTACAAGACCCCTTTTTCCTTACACCGTCCCCGAACTGCGTGTATAACATCGGAGCAGTATCGATTTATGATTGTATATCCCCTCTTTCATTTTTGTATTACCAGAATTACTATGTCGACTCTTTTGCAGTTTCCTGCATCTCAACCATCCAATTTTTATTTTGTTTTTAAATAGTATATGATTTGTCTCTTCCGTGGGTAATAGAATTTTTTAATATTTCAACCGCCTTTTATTCGGTTTATCACTCATTATTATCTTTGTCAGTTCTTTAATATTTTCTTCCCTAATTCCTTCCTAGTGTAGTATTTTACTTTCTTCTCCGTTATTGTATCTTCGATGTCCATTATTGTAAGCCAGTTGCTTCCGTTTGTTTTCAACTACAGATTGTAAAGTTGTTCTGTTCCCTTCATTCCTCTACGTACACTGTAGCTCGACGTAGCTCTCCTTTGTTTTTTTTAAATATTGTTTATTCTCACTTGCATTTTATCTATGTCGATGTTTCTTTTCATTACTCCCGTCTTTCTTCGGCTTGACAACTAGCTGTCGTAACCTAACTTGACCTAAAGTAGTCTAACCTAAACTCATCTTACGTAAGCTGACCTAACCTAACTTTGCCGCACCTTTTGAAGTCAAACGGGCTAGGGTTCGACAGGGAGTGTGCGGACCGACAGGGTATCAGACCGACCGACCCTTGAAATTCAAGCCTTGTTCATTGTTAAAACAATTGATAAACTAATTGTCCCCTACACAACTAACTACGTATTACCTTCCTTTAGATTTAATGTGGCATCTTTATAAAATATATTGGCATATAATACGCACTTGATTTTATTATTATTATTTCATTCAAATATTTCCTTTTGGTTTAATCATTTTTCCAAAAATCGCAGTATGTATACATACATATACAACATCCAGATTCGAGTCGTGACGGCCAAAGAATAACAAGTCAAAACAAATCCTAGTAAAAACTACCAGAAGCAGTGGCGGCTCGTGGTATTGTGCGGTGGTAGAGTCACGGCTTTGCGGTTCAATGTGGGGGGGGGGAGTTATAAAAATGTTTAAGTACAACATTGCAAATCTTTTTTTGGAATAAACATTTCTGTTAAATTTTCTGATTCGTCCTTTAGAACTGGATTTCGAAATATCTTTTATTTCGATCTTTTCTTCCAAAGAATAGGTAGAAAAGATTTGTTAAAAGCTCACTTATTGCGTTCATATTGCACTTCACATTCACCCTTCATCTCAAGTTTCAAAACGGGCGTAGTGTAAATAATAACCGTTTTTCGATTATTGTAGTTCTGTCTTCTTCATGGTGGGTGAGACTCGGCTACAAATGCTGCAAAGGCTACAAAATCGCGGATGTGTGTCATTAGAAGGTCTAATAGATATACACCAATTGAACACTTACATAATACTTTGAATTTCATACCCGTACGACGAAGAATTATTCAAAATCTTTTAATTTGTATTTATAAAGTTAATAAGAAAAAAGCACCGACATATTTCCATGACGTTTTTATACAAAATAATGAAATACACCAGTACGAAACTATAACGACTACAGATTATCGACAGCAACAAAACTACATGCGAATCAATTTTTGAAAAAGGAATTCAGATATTTAATAGGTTGCTAGATGCAACACGAAATACACCCAATATTAAACAGTTTAGAAATAACATTAAAAACCTGGAGTGTGATATATAATATATTTCAATTGTTATTAATGTGTACAATATTTTACTGATTTACTTTTAATTTTATATTTGTTTTTACTATTATATATTCACACTTCACGTCAAGTTTCAAAACGGGCATAGCGTAACTAATATAACGCACCCGCACCGTGCATCGATGGTAGCTGCAGGAGCCCACTTGTAGTCTGGCTCAAGCATCTTGCTAACTCCGAACACCTTCCCTCACCCGCCAGCCCCCGCTGAAGTCCATAACCGCTTAAAAGCATTGGAGCCACACTTTTACTGGCACCAAACTTTTATTTGTATCATTTTGTACGCGCGGTGTTCACTTGTTCAGTTCGTGTACTTGTATTTGAAAATAGAAATAAGAGTAGGTATGGTTGCCTGCCAGCCGCTGAAGACCAGACTATTCCAAAAGGTTGCGAGACACATCACCAGTTGCTTACATCAATCACTCTCCTAGATGACACACAATCACAAACCACAAATCGCTTTTAAGACGCTTTGATGTTCTGATTCTCATATACAGAGAGATGAAGACAATATTTAAAGCCACTCGACTAGTAACTTTATTACTAGTATCATGCTATTTTTTGATACTGGCAACACTCAAGTGTTGAATTTCCAACCTAAAAAATCATGACAGCGCAAGTGTTCTAATTAACTTCTAGTTGCTTCTGGAAGGTTTACCAACAATGTAATATGTGTTGCCTATCTGACAGTAAACTTTTTGGTCACGTTAATCTCTCTGTGTCATAACTACCCTGGGTGCGTTTGCCATTGCGTTCGAAGATTAGAGGAGACAGATTAGGATATTGATCACGTGACCGGTTTTACATTAAACGATGGCAAACGCATTTGGAAAAGTTTGCGATCAGCTGATTATAGTACAGTTAAACCAAGCAGTAAACAAACCAGTGTAGAGCTTGTTTTTAAATATAAGGGGCAGCTTTACACAAAAAAATACACCAAATGCAAAAGCAGGTTATAGCAACGCAGAAAAATTATCAAGGTTAGAAATGAAGCTAATTCCTTCGCTGATGAACAGTTAATAATGGTGGCATTGCGCATGCCTGGTTCTCAAGGCTGCCCGTTGCAGTACTTCGAGCACATTGAAAATGCTGGCAAACGTTTTCGGTGTACACAATATGCTCTGAGCACGATGGCAAACGCACCCCCTATCGTATAGCAAATTCGCTCATTTTTTTAAATTTTCCTCGGATAGCTGGAATTTCGGAAGTTGACATATTTTCTCAGAAAATGATTGAAGACAGTTTTAGGGTGAGCTATGTATTAATATAATGCTGATTTCATGCCAATTAAGGGCCTTAATGATAGGGAAATTCACAGTTCTTTGCCTCTATCATTTGTCCTCGTGTGGATACTCTTGTTTATCTTTTATGTACGAAAGTAATGCACGAGAAAGAAATGAAATTCAACAAGTCTCACGTTATTAACCGTTGACGCTAAGAATAAGAATATTTTCTTCAAAATGTCACTTGTCACTGAAACTGACTGATTCATAAATTGGCATTTAGTGTAATTTATATAGACAATCTTTACACGGTTTTAGAAAGTATTTTATATCAACAAACAAAGTTGATAGAATCAATACAACAAAAGATGTTTAAAAAAAGGTGCAATTATTCTCACGGCAATATGACGTCACCGCGCTCAATAGTAAGGACGCACAGTCATCTAAATTGAGGTTCTATGCTGCAAAAAGTTGAAAAATGAACTTGCATAGAAGACTTTGGGGCTCGAGCATTCGTGGTAGTAGAATTTTAGCGGGTGCTGAGCATCCAGAGTTAGAAATGAATATTATTGGTTTTATTAAATATTTGAGATTAAAATTTAATTTTAATTCATTGTCAATTCTGATAATCCGAATGGCCAGAATTTGACTGTATCCTAGCAACAACACTGAATTATATTTAATTCTCAATTAAATTTTAATTCAGCTTCCATAAACTGGCCGTGCGGTACTACATTTGCGGCGGCAGATCTTAAAACATGTTCACATGAGCTCATGATTTTAATTTGTTTTGATGTAGTTATCAATAATTAAAATTCCTAGCTTCTTTTATGTATTGAGTACCCTCTAGAATCAGACTACTGTATGTTGCAATTAGTATTTAGTGGGATTGCTAAGATTTCGAAACATGGAAAATTTATAGTTAAATCTAAAATCAGAATTTTAGCAAAATAAGTACTTGACAGAAAAATTATTGTTGATTTCATACAACATGTTTCGTGCAGTAACTACATTCCTGTTTTACATAAAACAGGCATTACACAATTGAGAAATTGATTATTAATTACACTGAGTATCGGTAATAATCAATATATTACAATATATTAAATAATTTATACTAATGACAGACAGCAAACATGTTATACATCTTAATAGATGAATTATTTAACTAAAGCACATTGATTTTCAATAATGTTCTGTCTACCTAATTTTTAAAGTTAATTACAAAAAAATTAGTTTATGTTGTACAAGACATAGCTCAGCCTAATCTTGAAATCAATCAGATGATTAACTTCAAAGTGTAAGCACCAATATAATAATGAAATGTACAATAATAAAATAAGTATGTTACTGATAAAAGTGTCAAGGTAGATAAAGGTAGGTTCAATAAATACACATATAGACGTAAACATTACGTATTTGTTTTTATCATATATTTATCAGCACTTAATGTATTAAGACTTTAGACTTATTTTTCCACAACTTTTAACAGTTACAATTTGCATAAAAAATATAATCTATCTAAATTCATAGCAACAATATTTTTAAAGCTAATTACTACAATCTAATTTGTGTATTCTACAGTGATTGTTAAAACCATTAATAAAAGCACATAACATAATAATAGTGTGAGTAATAATATTATTACCAATATTTTTCAAGAGTTGATTCAAGTTGATTGGGACTTGTATTTGGACCAAATCTTGCCACTGGTTGACCATTTTTGTCGATAACAAATTTTGTAAAATTCCATTTAATAAAATCACCCAAAGTACCACCCTGTGTATGTTTTAAGTATTTCCATAAAGGATGTCCGTTGTTTCCATTAACTTCAATTTTCTTATACATATCAAACTTGACAGTTTTGGAATTTATAAAAGTGCAAATTGTAGCCGAATCACCTGGTTCCTGTCCACCGAACTGATTGCATGGAAATCCCAATATTCTCAATCCTTTAGTTTCTGAATACTTTTCATATAATTCATTCAATTCTTCATAATGATTTTTTGCATATCCACATTCAGAAGCAACATTTACGATGATACATACATGTCCCCTATATTTCTCCAACGAGATTTCTTCCCCCTTGATAGTTTCTGCACTAAAATCGTAGATTGATTTTGCTTCTTTCCAATTTTCTGGATTGGCCATGATGCTTGTTTTGCTGAAAAAAGTCAATAAATGAATAATGCTAGTGTAGTTCAGTTGGTCAATTTAAAGCAATAAAGGAATGACTGTGCTTTTTATGTATATGTAAACTTCAATCATTTGTATCAAAAGAATTTTTAGAATAATTACTATAAGCTGAACTTTGATACTGTGTAAGGATAACTCTTGAAAAATGATAAAGCAAGTATGTGATACACTACTATAAGTAGAGCTTGTATAACAATCAAAACCTTTAAAAATTCACAATAATAATTCTAGCGTAATGATTCAGAGAATTCTAATAATATATTATTGATAGAATACATGGAACGTGCCTGTCATTGATTACTTTTGTGTTGCCTATATTCACACGTAGCATTTACCTTGGTATTTGTAGTAATAAATTCGTTTCTGTTTGTTGTCCTCAAGTTAAAATAAATTTTTTTTTATTGCATTTCATTTTAATTATTATTATAATTATAATACTACTCTTTAGCAGGCAATCATTTTAAAGGTATCTAGAAGACAAGTTGATTTCTCAGACTGCCTTTTTATACCTAAATACAAACATTCCTGTAAGATTAATTGTGTATCTATTGATTTACCTATACAGGGTGGTAATAAATAACATTGGTAAACTGATAAAGTATAATCCTGGTGAGTAGTAGATGAACATTTTTTTCTTTCAAATGGAACCTATAGTCGATTCATCTCAGTTATGGAATTTAAATGTCTGCATGTGATCTCAGCTGCTGTCCTCTATCGACTTTTTTCCAACTAACTTCATAATTTGTTTGCACAGAGCGGAATGTTCAGTTTTCAATCCACATCTGTTGAAGATTATGCAAAAAGTACAAAATGTCGAAAAATGAAAAGTAAAGGGGAAGTGACAACTTAGGTTTTGGGATAGTATAATAGATGAGTCCAATGCAATTTAATAACGTTTTGGTTCTTACATCTGCCGCTCTACCTTCCCAACCAACGACGAGGAACCCGCCAGCCCGATACTTTTCATCAACTTACCCAACTTATCTACGGCCGAAGAGGAAAAGAGATTTTCCTAGAATGGCCGCTGGCTTCACCGAAAATTTACAATGAGCAGACACTTAATGCTTGACCTTCTCTAGCAGGTCAAAATCTGAGACAGGTAGAGAAAGGAAAACAAGGAGCTTCTCAACGACTGGAAATAAACAATGTTCTACTGAGATTTTGAGGAGACATAAGCATACAGGCCAGTGATCTTCAAAGTAATATGTGGGTCGAATGAATCTAATTATCTGAATGGATGAACATCTTTTCTGTTTTACTACATATTCTTCCCATATATGTAGACATTCATCAATTGTACAAATTACAATCAGATTACGTCCAGTAATAGACGTCCATTAAATATTCAAAGTTGTAACAAATGTCACTGTCAATCAAAGACGGGACGTCCATGTGCTATATTATTATAAATGCGCATAAAAACTCGAAATCTAATGGTCATGACATAAGTAGGTTTAGCAAACCAAGAAGAACCCTCCATGAAATCTTACTTCCAAGTCCCAAATTCAAAGTTCAATGAGATAATTTCTAATTTCTAATGCAATAGTCGCAATATTCTTATTATCTATTTATTTTTATGAATGTGCCTAGCTGAGATGTAATTGTAATTGTCTTCTCACAAAGATTAAATATATAATCGGTGTTTCTTTTAGATAAAATCAACGTAAATCTTGACTGGGAAACTTCAGTAGCATAACCTAGCTTTTCACAGAGATAATATGCTTGCTCCTCTAAAACAACAGATATTTCTAGGCTTAATTTTAACAATCTGCATCTCCAAAACAGTTCATTTCAGTTATTTGTAAAAATATCGGTATTTTTAGTTATTTTCAGCTACACAGAGTGTTCCATAAAAGGTGACATACTGACCTTTTGCTTTTTTTATTGATGAATATCCTGTACATATATTTTCTTACTCCTGGTTCTTTACTGACCTAAACGTTTTTGCTTTATTCAGTTGTTTGTTGCAAAGTTTACTCAAACTGCTCAATTTGCCCTACAATACCTGCATCTATTACTGCAATTTAAGAGGGAAAAAAATAGCTTTGACTGATATCATACACCAGTAGCTTACCTGCTATGCGGGGTGTATATTCAAATATCAACCAATTTTAGTTTTGATTGATGCACATCACATATTGCATAAAAATTAAAACAATGGAGAAGGTTGAAATTGAGAAATCCACTCTGTATAATAGTAGAAACTAATTCAAGACTGTTCTATGCTTTCTTAATCACAATAGCATTTTGTTTAAAAAGATTCCGAAAAATAATGCATTATTTTGATCACCGTGTATAATAAAACCATTTATTTGAAACTAAAAATTATTCTTAAAAATCAAAGATCAAGATTTCTCATTTCTTTTATTATTACTTTATTACCAAGCGAAATCAAAGATTTGGGAAAAGTTTGCAACATATGATCAACCAAGTCTAAGAATTTTAAGAATATTTACACTGTGTGCAGTTTACTTGCCTTGCCTTAGAATCTGAGTACTCACGTTCTAAGCGTTGCGTTTGTTCTATTAAAAACCCAAAGTCAAAATGTCACACATCTTCATGGAACACTCTTATAAATAAAAAGAAAATTTTAAACTTGGTTTTACAGATTTCTATTTGCCACTATTATCACATAAAAACCATTTAAATAAAAAAAATACCTAAATTTCTCAATTAACTCAAAGATGCAAATGGAGAATAATTACGTTATTATACATAAAATGTATGATGCATATTTCCTTTTTGCCCCTTTCAGTTCAATTCTTATAATAAAACTCGACACTAATAAAAATTTCATATTTTTATTAAAAACTAATTTTTACAAATCACATTAATACATATAATGTTACCAATAATCTTCAAGAGTTGCAATTAATTCTTTAGGGCTAACATTTGGACCAAACCTTGCAACTGGTTGCCCATTTTTATCAATAACAAACTTTGTAAAGTTCCATTTAATAAAATCTCCTAAAGTACCACCTTGCATGTGTTTTAAATATTTCCATAATGGATGTGCATTATCTCCATTAACATCAACCTTTTCAAACATATCAAATTTAACATTTCGTTGAGTTATGAAGCTGCAAATTGTAACCGAATCACCAGGTTCTTGTCCACCAAACTGATTACATGGAAATCCTAGTATTCTTAATCCTTTGGTTTTTGAATATTCTTCATATAATTCATTTAGTTCGTCATAATGATTTTTTGTGTACCCACATTCAGAAGCTACATTTACAATGATAGTTACATGTCCTTTATATTTTTCCAAAGAAACTTCTTGTCCATCTAAAGTTTTAGCACTGAAATCATAAATCGATTTTGCCTCTTTCCAATTATCTTGATTAGCAGATGCCATAACTGTTGCTTTAAAACCAAAACTAGTAAATAATGCTGCTGTCGTTAGACTGAATAGTTTAAAATGATTCAACATTGTGCTAGGTTAGAACAATTTTAGAACTGTTACCAAACAAGATTAGTTCACTTGTGGCGATTCACTCTGTAATAAACAATGTTGAACTTTGATATTAAACTCTAAAAAACAAATGATAAAGCAAAATAAGTTCTCCAATAAAGCTATGCTTATAAGTGAACTAATTCTGCTACATCTTCCAATTAACTTCTTTTTAACACAAAAACGATATCAGTTTTTTAGATTAACTCCCACTCACAAAATAGTACGAGGACAAAATAGAATTCCTTGACAGTGATTTTGCATGTTATTCAACTTATATGTCTAAAGTGTGCGTATCAATGGTTATTTTTGCGTTGTCTATGTTTAGATTAGCTCACTCACGATTACTCAAGTAATAACGGTAATAACATGATTTTCAGGAATTTCATTATCCATATTGTAACTTTTAAGTTTTGTTATTTAACCTCAAACTTTGTTAAATACGCTTACCTATACTTACTGGAAGAATTTTAAATATGAATCGTATAGCACTTGTTATAATTAATATTTTCTGTGAATTATTATTATTTTATTTACAAAGATTCCAAAATACTTAATTTATAAGATTGAATTCAAATCAGAAAATAGAACAAAAGACCGAGATTCAAAACGTTTGTTATACTCACAGAACATATGTTATGCTACTATACAAGGTTCATCAGAAAATTAGGGCTTTGTAGCGAAATACTGTACACAGGCTGTTCAGAAACTTTCAGTTCCAAGCTAATCATTGCTAATCGTGATCGGATAAAACTCATTTTTGGTAGTATTTAGGTAACATTAGGCAATCAGAAATACCATCAACTTTTTATTTTTCCACTTTTGAGATTTAGGAAATTCAATGATGTTGACTTTTGTATTTTCTATGCTTTGGCGTTTTTTTTTGAAAAACAAGGTGTTTTTTATTATTTTGAATTCTTGTGTAAAAATAATTAAAGAATGTAAACAGTAGAAAAATCAAAACACCAACAAGAGAATATCTTTTTTCTATGATAGCTTTAGAATAGTAACTTTTTAGTTCAATTTTCGATTATAGAATTATTACATTCTGTAACAAAGAAACTCATTTATTATTGTTTCTGAAATTATTCAATTTTCAGAATTTTGGAATGAATGAAAATAGAAATAAGGGCGACAGCTATTATTAAATTATCGTACTACGGTGAAATAGTTATCTACCTTGCTTACTATATTTGTTTTTTGTTTATATTTTCTAAAGCGTTCTTAAGCATACTAGATAAATTTTCGTTTCATGCTGGAGTTTTTTAAATCACAATTTTATTCAAAAATTTTATTATTGGAATTCAAATTGTGCAATCGCAGAAAAAGTATAATCTGCAACTCGTTTGGAATAGCTATTCTGCGTTCGTTAAACTTTCTACTCATGCTACAAAATATACTATTTCCACATTACAGCCAATTAGATAAATAAATAAAACTTAAAATAAAGAATCAAGTAGGCCATAAGACCATCAACGCCTGTATATTATTGTTGAACTCAAAATCAGATGCAGGTCTATATAACTATATTTGTTTTACAAGCTTCCTTAATTACATCAGAACCAATTGAAATGTTCGATAGTATTTGACAATGAATAGTTGAGTAACCCCAAAACTGTTAGGTATAAATCCTTTAAAGCGAGACTGCTCTGACCGGCAATTACTAAGTAAGAATCTACTAAAATATACAGTGTTTTAGTTGTATCATAATGTAAATAATTATGTAGATTCAATTTGTATTCAGCCATAATTTCAAATTATTTATTTATGCTTGATAGACATAAAGTTTTAGTTAATAATATGACATTTGGTTTCAGAAATGAATTAAAAAGTCATTCTCATAAAACAAAGCATAGATAGACAGGAAGTATCATAATATCACCATTGATATGCGTAGATGATTTAATTAAAAACTTTTTGTCATTGTTAACTCATAATGGTATTATAAACATATTTCGTAATCTTCATTTATTATTTAATTGTAGTATTTCAAGCTTAAAGAAAGATTCTACAGTGATGTAAGAAATTTATATACGAAATGCTCTAGTTTATTGTCTTAAAAACACATTTCATAACATTATAAAAGAATCTCAAATATAAATCAAAAACTTAAATATAATTTAAACAAAAATATATTTTAGATTTTTATTCTTAATATTACAGCCTCGGTATAAATGCAACTGTATCATTTTAACAATTATGCGTTTCACCTTATACATAATAGAACAGCATATTATAACCCTTTATATCTTAAAATAGAACTACACAAGATAAATACTAATAAACTTTAAGTTATGGAAAAAGCATTAATTCACCAATACTTCTCGAGAGTGGGAACAAGCTGATTAGGGCTTGTACTAGGTCCATACCTAGCAACTGGTTGCCCATCTTTATCGATAACAAACTTTGTGAAATTCCACTTAATGAAATCACCCAATGTACCTCCTTGTTTGTACTTTAGATATTTCCACAGCGGATGTGTATTTGAACCATTAACATCTATCTTATCGAATATGTCAAATTTAACGTTCTTTTTTGAAACAAAGCTGCAAATCGTAGCGGCATCTCCGGGCTCTTGGCCAGCAAATTGATTACATGGAAATCCCAATATTTTTAATCCCTTCTCATCTGCATATTTTTCATACAATTCATTCAGCTCTTGATAATGATTTTGTGTATATCCACACTGTGAAGCAACATTCACTATAATCGCTACATGTCCCTTATATTTCTCCAAGGAAACTTCTTCGCCATTTATATCTTTCGCACTAAACTCATAAATCGGTTTGGCATCTTTGAAATTTGTTGGATTTGATGCAGCCATGGCTAATCTACGAAAATTCAAACCAATCGCTAATGATGTTGCCTTTGTTAAAGACAATTTGATACTAGATGAATGATACAGCATTATGCAGATATCCTTGAAAATTCAATTAACCCCCCCCCCCTACTACTGGTTATCGGTAGTTTGATTAAACTGAATTGTTCACGTAATGTTAATACCTACTCCGATATGTTGGACAAGATGATAATAGAATTTGAATTGCTGTGTCATTATGATAAAAATAACTTTGCTAAACAACGTAAACAATGTATTAACCTAACAAAATATTCAGATTATAAAAAAAAGTTTAATTTATCAACAAAATGTTTACCATGATGGGAACTAACCATAAAACAATATTCTAATTATTTGAAATAATTCTTATTTCATTAATTATTACCATTAAAGCAAATTTGAGAACGGTGAGCCGGTGACAGTTTTGCAAATTACGTCATTCATTGCGTATTGCGGTCGTTTTCGTAAATTGATAACGTATACAGTGCTGCCACCTTCTGAACATAAACAAATAAGAAAAAAAATTAAAATGGTATTGGTTGAATGAATTTGGAATCAAAATGGATAAAACCCGGTCAAACTGCTATTATGATAATAAAATGACATATAACAGTCTATTAATTTTCGCTTTAACGTTTTATTGACAATAAGCAAGAAGTGAACGTCCAAGATTAATCACCACTTTCAAGTTCCAACTAAACAATAAACAACAGACTGGTAATTAATTATTAATTAATTTTTTGCACAACGGCCTATAAAGTTAACACTGTAAACTCGTCAATGTTAAAAGTTGGCAATTATCAACTGGCTAACTTCATTTTTAATCTGCTGTCGAAAGATTTTTCTTTCTATTTTTTTTAAATGTCCAAAAAATATTGTATACAACTCGAGCGTAAAGCGTCTTTCTTGAGCTTGTAGGATTTATGACACAAGTGACAGTGAATGTGAATGACATAAACTTCCTACTCATTCAGAAAGCTACACTTTACTTTTGTTATATAAATAACCATCAAAGATTCAATCCTCACATGCTCACAGACAGCACTATTTATATTTGAACTAATTCAACAACATGAATGTAAACATTTAAAAGGAACTAAATAAAATAAACACAAATTTCAATATGATCTTTAATTCTTCAACTTTAAAAAAATATTTCTAATATAAAGTACACATTAGAAAGTTATCAAACGTTACTACAAAGACTTAAAACAAAAATTGGCAACTTTTTGTTTAACAATCTATTTCATCGTTAA
>VTPC01005655.1:89461-102132 GCA_011009095.1 Ignelater luminosus | reverse complement strand
GTTGCCCAAATAAAAAAGCGCCAAACTGGCATGTTTTAAACAGATTACCTTGGCAGCATTGGAAGGACTTTATTTTGGGCCAGATTGGGGCCCACCAAACTGGACAGATTTGACCAGTAGAAAATAGCCAGGTTAGGTTGGCAATGTTGTAAAGCTTCCAAAATAGCCAGAATTAACCATCCGAAGATAGACAGATTTGACTAGCCCGAAATAGCCGATTACGCCAGTCCAAGATAGATTGGGCCAGCCTAAAATGGTTAGATTCGGCCAGGCTACGATAGCAGTATTGCAAGGCCCTCCAAGCTGCTTGGCTTTGATTAGATGCAAGATAGTCAGATTTGCTAGAACCGGTCGACAGCATTAAAAGGACAAACAAACTGTACAAAATTGACAACTTCATGATAGTCAGATTTTGATAGTACAAGACAGCCAGGTTTGACCAAGTCAGGATGGTCAGTTTTGGCCAGGCCGAGATGGTTAAGATTTGCTCAGACTAGAAAGACCTAACACTGTCTAGATTTGACCAGCCCCAAATGGCCAGATTTGTCCAAGTTAGAATAATTAGATCTAGTTAGTCCAAGATGGTCAAATTTAATCAGGCTAGATTGGCAGCATTGGAAAGCCACTGAAACTGAAAAAGTTCATATTTGGCCATCTCAAGATGGCCAGATCGGATCAAGTAAGGATGGTTAAATTTGGTCACGTCGAAATGACCAGGTTAAGTTGGCAGCACTGGATGGCCAAATTTGGCTTGTCCAAACTGTTCAGATTTGACGAGCCCAAGATGGCCAGTCCAGTATAGCTAAACTTGGCTGGTCCAAGATGGCTCGAATTGGCCAGGTCAGAGTAGTCACATTGACCAGGTGTCCAAATTCGAAACTCAGGAAATTGTGCAAATTTGTCCACAGTGGTTTGGGTTCATTCGGAGGTAGCCAAAGTAATCAGATTTGCCGAAGTTAAGTTTTTGGGATTTGCCCTGGTCTTTGTTTTTTGGAGTAGCGGTGAATAAGAAAGACGCCGAGTAATAAGGGGGTCACTTATTTGCTATTATAAATATGTACGGTGAGATCAAGATTGAATTGTCCAAAAAGAGCTAGTTTTCCACTGTCGTTATCAAGACTTATTGCCTACATTATGTTAGTTACTTTAGAACTTGACATTCACTCATGCGCAAGTGAAGCAATGCTTGCGTACATGTCAAATTTTATAGTGAATAATATCCCGTCGACTGTTTCAATAAAGCCTTTTTCTAGACAATCAGTCTCGATCGCAAGTTAGAATGTTATCCAAGTACATATACAGGGAGTTCCAATGGTCAGTTCCCGCGGCATAGCATCTTTAATTGTGAAAACCTGTTAAGAGGAAAAGTTGTACCATACGATTGTCTGTACTTTTTAAAGTTATTCTTTACTATACAGGATGTTTCATAAAAAGATTTAAAACCTGACAGTGATAAACTGTGATTAAGATTTTAATTACATCATCACTTTTACACAGAGTGATCAAGGAAGGAGAAGAAATTTTATTGGATTTTCTTAAATAGGACACAAATTGTCTTATTTTACATTCAAGTGAGGCTTCTATGGTTGTGAATTTTACTTTGTCAATTAATGATTCAGTCAAAGATGATGCGGTGATCAAGCAGAAAGTCATAGGAAGAAAGGCGTAGTTATTGGGAATAACAACTTCGCCATGGAACTTCCTCTCATAGGAACCTAATAATTTATTGAGATGAAAAAAACGCAATACTAGAAAAATTCGTCCAATAGTAATTGAT
Source organism: Ignelater luminosus (assembly GCA_011009095.1). Lineage (NCBI taxonomy): Eukaryota > Metazoa > Arthropoda > Insecta > Coleoptera > Elateridae > Ignelater > Ignelater luminosus. The sequence continues at coordinate 100,355 of VTPC01005655.1, read as the reverse complement.
TAGAATTACATATATGTATGGCATGACAATAATACATTGGTGAATTTAAAGCAATTTTATTTTACATTATTAACAGAATTTCGATTTCTTTTGACGTTTTTGTTGACACTACCTACGTATATTGAGTTATTTGCATAACTAATTTACTTTTTAATAAAGTTTTTGTTTATTCAGTAATCAAATATTAGGGTACCCAAATACCGTGTAATGTAATTTGACAATTTTATCTATCGTTTTTCATAAATACTAAATAAACTGATTAATGATTATAATTTACAATTTTAGAGAGTATAAAGTTCATCATTAAACGAGATGTTTTTTGTAATAGGCGACACGTAGCCGTATTTACACAACCATTAATTTGTAAAATATCACCTTTGACAATCTAAACCGATAAAATGTAAGAAATCTGCATACAGAAGTTTGACAATTCAAAACAAACTACTTAACGATGAAAAAGCAAATTTATTTTATGTGATAACAGGCTGGAAAACTTGGTGGGATAACTTGACCTCCTATAAAAGTATTGAAGTGGGCATGGGCATCGCGTGTAATATTTAGTTATTAACTTTATTAGTCGACGGCTGAACGTTTGTTTGGTTTAAATTCTAAATCTAACCTAAAAAATGGCTCAAACAGTAGAATTACTTTCTTTAAACAATGAATTATTAAGAACATATTTGTTCTATTCGGCAGTACTCATGGTAAAAGTGGTGTTGATGTCTTTGTTGACCGCTAGACAACGCTTTAAGAATAAGGTAAGCATTAATAAAAATAATAGATCAGCAATTATTTACGAAAACTACATTACTAGTCAGATTCTTTACTAACTAAAGATTTAGATTTTGATTATTTTATAAACAAATTCCTTTTAATGATTTATATCGTCTGCTAGATTCTATTACATCATAGTAGCCATGGAAACACCTTGTTTCGTGTTATTGACGAATAAAAATGCTGACACACGTTGATACAGCAATTTTTTGGCAAAAATAAATATTATCATAATATTATCGTGTTTCATTTAAATGAACTTTGTATACATTGGATTTTATTAAAAGAAGATTGTATTATTTCTGTTATTGAAACACAGGCCGACTAGGTGTCCTTGAACTTGTTCATTTATTTCGGTTTATGAGGTCACTAAAAACAAACGTGACTTATTATGTAGGGTTTCCAACCAATTTTCACAGTGGATACATATTTTTATCAGACCTTGAAAGTTGATTTCTGTGAAAGGATCGTTGTTATCAATATCAACTTTGTTATCAAATAAATTAAATGTAAATGGTATTTGCACTGCAAACTGTAGAAAATATAAAAAAATTTGAATTTCAACTTGTTTATTTTAGAAGTGCATTCTGGGTAATAAAAAAGTGTAAACGTAATTCTTAACATTGTTTGTTGTTATGTAGTACTTACGTATGCAGATATTTAGGATCAAAGTTTTCATTTTTAAAATCTTAAAAGTCATCGTTAAACTGCAGAAATTAATTTTTTTATTATTAATTATCTACTTATATTGTAATCTTGCAAAATCATTGCTTAATGCTTTACTTTCTTTTGTCTCTTTTTATTATTTTGATCTCAAGATTTCTTCTGTCTTTATACCTATAGTACTTTTGTTTGTTAGCCTACTATTATCTTTAATGATTCTCACAGTACCGCAGAGTTTAGCTTCAACTTACCAACCTTAACCTCTGCAATAGCACTCTCTGCATAGTATACAGACTATTATATTATAGTATGTATCTCTCATGTTAAAAAAAAACGCAAGATCATTTAAAGTTATACTTTTACCATTTTAGTACTAAACAGCTGCAGATTGTTAGGGTATCTTAGTCATATCATACGTTAGGGAAAACTTGAAAAAGCGAAATCGCGAACGATATCTTCAAAATGACTAGTAGCACACATACATAGCTTTCTTTAAAAAGCCCATATCTTCTATTGGTTATAATTGGTTTTCTTTTATTTTAGGCTTTTGCAAACCCTGAAGATGCAGGTCCAAGAAATGCTAAGGTCAAATCACATGACGACGTCGAAAGAGTTAGAAGGTAAGATATGATCGTTGTTTTACTATCGCTACCATTGTTAACCAAACTGTTTAATTTTTTTTTCAGGGCACATTTGAATGATGTGGAAAACATTCCCGCATTTATCATTACTAGTTTTGCCTACATATTAACCAATCCCGAAATTGGATTTGCAACTTTGTTGTTTAGAGCTTTTACAGCGGCTCGATTTGTTCATACTTTTGTCTATGCCGTATACGTAATTCCACAACCAGCAAGAGCTTTGTCATTCTTTGTTGGTTTACTTGTAACTTTATACATGGCAGTTGTGAGCATTTGTCATTTTATGTAAACAGTGATGAAATATTTTCGTATTGATACTTTTTGTTACTAAATATAAGTCTATTAATATATTTTGTTATAATATAGTAATCACTACTACGTTTTTAAAATAAATTATTACTGCCGATTTCCGTGTTTAATTCCTTCTTGACCTTTAGCTGCTTGAACAGTAACTTACTGCATTTCTCCTTTTCACAGCCAAATAGATCAGATCGAATTATTGCACCAGATACTGGCGAACCCAGCATAATACTTACTGATACTCTTGGTACTACCCTTTTTAAAAATGCCAAACTAGCCCTTTAACCAAGGTAAGATTCGTTTCTGGCCTAAATGGAAAAAATTAACTAACCGGAATTTCACTTTTAAGATTTCATGATGTCATCACCGGGGCCGAAAACGATCGATCTAATTGAGCTTTGATTAAATAGGTATATAGTTTTGCACAAAGATACTATTGTGCCCAAAGAATATTTTATAGCCCAACTCTGGAAAAACGTCGGCGTCGGCGTCGTTGTGTCATTCAATAAACTAAAGTCAATGAAAATCTTTAAGGCGATAAATACTACAGAAACAAAAATCCAGAGTTGTTAAGATATGTTAGACATCAAACCATGCAAGAATTTCATGATCTTTTCCATTTTTTTCAAATTACAGAGCAGCTTATGTTAGCGTTTTATTTCTTAATTATCTGCCAAAAAGTATTGGTTGTTTGGAACGTGTTACCATAACAACACTGGCCGATGACGTCACACTTTCTCAGTTAATTTGACAGTTATCAAAGTTAACCTTAAAATTTACAGTAAATTAATGTTTTTTTTTCTCATTTAATGTAAACAATTACAAAAAACTTTGTTCGATACACGTACGCTGGCACTTCTCAGGTGTTCGACCTTCTTTGCAGCACTTGGCTTGCCCCTTCTGCTTCAAATTTCTGCTACACTAGCATCGAAAAAGACTTATTGTTTAGGTTGATAAAACAAGACATTTTGTTGAATTTTACTAAATTTAGAGCATTTAATTTTGTTTTAGTTATCCGCTAAAAATAGGATTGTTGGGAAAAACATTGAAAGGGTACTTATTCTTGTTTCGTCTGGACAGGAGACATCCTGTAATCGTCCACACAGATGTGTTTTTAATTTATACCTGTTAGAACAAGAGTTCTTTTCCTAAGGGTTAGTGGGTAGCTCAAGCAAAACCCAAGCGATCTTCAGATCAGAAAAGAAACTTCTTTGAGATTTACTTCTGTTGAAGCTTAGGGGTAACCAATTCTTTATCTCATCTTCTGCAAACAGCCTAGGGGTCATCTGATTCAGAATCTTCAACAAGGCCGTTGGCCTAAGAACGTTACTTATTAATGGGCGAGAAAGCAGGGTTGCCACCTGGCTGGTATTTCGTATGTTTATTCCAAAGTCCGAGAGGGACTACCATGCCTGATTTGGAGCGAGGGACATCCCCCTGCTCGTTTCGAGTCCGAAGGAGACCTCCCTCACGCACGGCCGCGAAAAACTTTCAAACCCAGGCTCAGCTGCGGTGAAAATATAATGTCATAGGAAACGAAAAGAAATAAAGAATATTTGCTTAAGAGGCGATCCTGATTTTATAATTGTTTGCATCAATCTAAATATCTAACTTGCGTAGGGGGTCATTTTTTCCAAACCATCTTTTCAAATCCATTTTTTCCACTCCTTTTTTTTCCAAAAATATATTTTTCCACTAACAATCTTTACCGCTAATATTTATTTCCAATAAAATGAAAATTAATAGGTTAGGTTAGGTTAATTAATATTCGAAAAATGTTTTGGAAGAACGAACTTATGGAAAAAAGCCATTAGAAAAAAAATTATCGGAAAAAACCATTGGGAAAAATGGATTGGAAAAAGTGTCGTACAATCCTAACTTGTGATGATGTTAGGGTTGCCTACCTCAAGGGTGGTATTGCAAATATTTACTCGCGTGAATATTAATTTTATAGTTTTCAGTGTTGTAATGTTGCACAACAGTGTGGTCGTTTATAAGTAATAATATGTTATGTTGTATTCTAAAATTTACTGCTTTTTAATTTGTTTGTTTGCATTAAATCATATTAAAACTGCTGTTATATTTTAATATCAATAATCTACTATTCACACAAGCTGTATACAGCTGTGTCTTGTACAAACAAGATCTTTACTTAACATCTTTTTGTAACAATATAATGGTCCATAGAATTTTGGGAGTTGCTGTTACTAAGAGCAACTCAGTACTTATTCCCTCAAATACAATTGATGTTACAGGCTAGTAAATACGGATAGATGTTTAATCGGAGGTAAACCTATGTAGGCTTGAGAACGAAAAAGCTTCTACTTATTCATCAACAACGCCCAGTACCAGTACTAAAACAAAAGTCAGATTTGCACAAAGTTCTCACAGTAAATGAAATAGTTTTATTGGCATCGTACGAAGTGGTTTATAAACTAGCCAAATGTAAAAAGTCACACACGATTGCAGAGCTACTTATTCTACCAGGTGCTATAGCGACATTGCGTAAACAATGTTTGGTTAAAGAAGATTTTTGTCAGACGATACAACTTGATGGAGCAACAGTCATCAGTAATGATTCCCATTTGATTTGCTATATCATATTCTGTCAGAGTGCTACAATAGTTGAAGACTTGATATTTTGGACATCTTTAGAAGAAAGAGCAATTATTGGTATCGAGTTGTTCAGAATTACAAATTATGTTATTGTCAGCGCAAACTTGCAGTGGAAATATTGTGTTGGAGTTTGCATCGATGGAGCTCAAGCCATGTCTGGTAGACATAACATTTTATAAGCATTTGTGAAAAAGGAATCTCCAGGAGTAGTTTGGACACACTGCATGATTCACCGGGAAGCATTAGCATTAAAATTGCTAAATCCTGGGCTAAATATTGTTTTGACAGTAGTTGCTGATATAGTTAATTATATAAAAACTAGATCTTTAAAATCAAGGGTTTTTGCTGCTCATCGTTGTTTTATTCTTCATCCAGATGGTTGTCACGTGGTAAGGTGTTCAAGCGCGTCTACGAACTGAGAAATGAAATAACGATACTCTTAAGCATGTCGAAGAATTTTACAAGCTATTTTTAATGAAGCTCAACTTCAGGGAAATAATACAAATATATCTGATTTAAGTGAAAAGGTCAAGGCTTTTGTAAGAAAATACAGTTATGGAATAGCAAAATAAAAGAAAACTGCTTTGAGATTTATCCAGAGTTACCAACTGGAAGAAAATCATAAAAAAAGTGTTGCTAAAGACAGTGGAGGGTCATTTAGAGAACTTGAGCACTAATTTTCGCAAATACTTTTTCACAGAAAAAGACATTACATTGTGTGACTGGAATTGGGTAATAAATCCATTTGAGAGTACACCTACCGGCCTATCGGTGCAAGAAGAAGAACAACTGATAGATCTTTCTTCAAGTAGCTCAGAAAAATCAAATTTTGCTATTAAGTCTTTTCTTACAAGCTCTAGTTATTATGTACTACTATTGTCATAATTACTATTTTTATTATTGTTGTTGCTGTTATTGTGACTAATATTACTAATTTAATAAGTTTTACTGTGTCCAATATAGCAATTCAGAATTGCCTGAACAGTCTTTATCGATAAAAAGGAAATTATTAATAAAAATTTTAAAACATTTTAAAACATCAACAAAATTTCTATAATAGTAAATGTTCCGTCATTTTCTTTCGATGCATTGAGTATTGACATTACATTGAGTTATTTGCATAACCGATGTTATGTAATTGTTAATAACGTTTTTAATGCATTATTTTGTAAAAAAAACGTACGAAATTTACACACGCAAAATTTACAATTAGATAAACTGTTCAAGGATGAAAAGCATTTATTTTATACGATGACAAACTTGATTATATAAGAGTATCGAAGTGGGTATTTTAGCATTTAGTCAACAGTTGAACGTTTGTTTGGTTCTATAACCTTAAAAAATGGGTCAAACAGCAGATTTACTTTCGTTAAACAATGAATTATTTAAAACGTATTTGTTCTATTCGGTTGTACTCATGGTAAAACTAATTTTGATGGCTCCATTGACGGGTAGACAACGGTATAAGAATATGGTATGTAGTACTTACTAATAAAAATAAATAATAAATTGATATGTAGCTTTAAGTTTATTCCTTCCAATGATTTACATCATCATAGTACCTTTCTCACGTTATTGCTCAATAAAAACGTAGTTGTTTATTTTAAAAGTGCATTCTGGGTAGATTAAGGTTTTTTAAAATCTTCAAGTCATCGTCAAAAAAATACTCGAATCAATCTTTCTATTCCTACTTTATCTACCGTGAAAGTGTTATCTTATTATATCATTTACCAAAGCATCTTTGGTATCTAAGTATATCATACGCAAATGATCATTCAAACTAAAAAAAGAAATGGAGTAATATTTTCGAAATGACATTTTGTCGTATTAGCGACAATAACGTCAAATTTTTTTTAGCCCTTTTGAATTTATTTTATTGGTTTTATTTAGGTTTTTGTTGCTTATAATTCTTTTGTTTGTCTTAGGCTTTTGCAAACCCTGAAGATGCAGATACAAATAACGTTAAGGTCAAAACACATGACGACGTCGAAAGAGTCAGAAGGTAAGATATGATATTTGTTTAACTGTTGTTTAACCAAACTGTTTCCTTTTTGCAGGGCACATTTGAATGATTTGGAAAACATTCCCGCATTTATCATTACTAGTTTTGCCTATATATTAACCAATCCCGAAATTGAATTTGCAACTTTGTTGTTTAAAGCTTTTACAGCGGCTCGATTTGTTCATACTTTTGTGTATGCCCTATACGTAGTTCCCCAACCAGCAAGAGCTTTGTCATTCTTTGTTGGTTTACTCATAACTTTATACATGGCATTTGTGAGCATTTATCATTTTATGTAAATGATGAAGTAAAAGTGATGAAGTATTTTTGTATTGATAGTTCTTGTTTCTAAATATAAATCTATTAATATTTTGTTATATGTATTTAATAATAATTATTACTACTACTAATTTCTTGTCTCATTTCTTCAGGACGTGCTACTGCTTGAATATTACTCTAATTTCATCTTTCCTTTTTGCAAACAGATCTTTCTTGAGAAATGAAGTAGAGAAAATAAATGAGAAAGCAGCACTGTCTTAAAGATTGCCATAAATGTATTCTTGACCTGCTGGAAGAGAATAATAATTCAATTGGGCCAGTTGAAAATTATGAGATTGGATTTGATTTCAATGTACTTCCATCATTCTTTTTCGACTGATGCCCTTTCAGTAACAAATGTGTATAGATTCCCAGCTAACGGTAACCAGAACAACTGTAGAATATCTAGGTCTAGTTTTAAACTTCTTCCCAAGCTTTGCTTACTTAGGAAAGATACCAAAACAGGGTCTCCAATCTGATATTCTACAGATTTTTGTCTCTTGGAATCTATTTTGAGATACTTCATATGTTTCTCAGCCAGTCATGAGGATAGCAGATATTTCTTGTAGATAGAAAGGTCTCGGATTCAACAATCGTACGGAAGTCATGGGCTATGTTATCCAGGATTATCCAACTGCATTACCAGTGTAATGGTAACTGTATTCACAACGAAACAAATGCTAGGTAATTTCTCCGAGCAAGGTGCATATTCGTTTTCCACTAGCATAACGAGATAAGGTTTCAAAATCTTTGGTTTTATGTTTGACAATATTTGTTGAAAAATATTTCAATCCAGAAATATCGCTGAGCAATTAATCTGGAAGTCCTAAATGTGCGGCTAAATCACAATCATAATATTCTTACTGAGCTTAGTCACACTACGGGCGAGAAACAATAAGAGCAGCTTATTCTAAATTAATGTCGGGAAAAAACCTGGAGAAAGGCTCTTTGCTGATATTGATTTAGGCAAATCCAGATAATCTAAATCTTCAAATCTGTGGATGACCTTGGAGAATTCAGAATCATCTAGTTATTGAGAACGTACTTCAGACTGATCATACTTAATACAAACCATACATATGGATGTTTTTTATACGGGAGGAAATTCGGGAAAAGAAGGCCCAGATAGAGTGTTGATCGGGAGAATGTTTAATTTGTACATTAAAACTTCGAATTAACAAAGTCTAATGAACTAAGTGGCCGTGTAGCTAGCATTATTCCTAATTATAGGTAGAACGGCAGCAATGATAAGTAAAGTTTTCAGAGCTTCAAAGATTGCTGTTGTCTTGGAACCCTATTAGGTTCTCAAAGTGGTTGGTTAGGCAAGTTTTCAATGTGTTTGCTACACCACAAGCAGATTTGCAGAAAACCCTTGACATTGACAATATTCTTGGGTTCAGATCTACAAACAATGGCAAAAGTTTTCTTAGGATCAGTTAAAATTTCTTTGGGAGCAATCAAATGTCCTGAGAGCAGTAAAGAATATAACTGTATGAGAATTATGACGTTAGTCACTATCTCTTTTGTGATATTGTAGTGTGGGTTGATTCAAAACCCGAGAGAATCTCTAATATCAAGATTATTGCTTCAACACTCAAATAGACATTTTGGTTGGCAATTATACTCATTTTAATAATCACAAGTTTTTTTTTGCATTTGATTGTTAGATGCATCTTCGATACCATCATTATAATATTAGGAAACGCTTGCAACATCTTACCAAAGTCAAGATCATTACGTGTACTTGCAATATTTTATATATTGTATTGCACACTAATATCTACTGTATTTCAAGGTAAACTCTTTAGCGTTTTAAAAAATCCTAAAACAGAAGAGGAAATCAACACTATGGAAAGATTAGCAGATTCCCCTCTGCAATTAGTAACTACTAAAAAAGTACAAAAATTACTTTCAGCAAAAACTGAGCCAGGAACAAGTAGACCGGGTTCAAAACAAAATACTAGAATAGGTAGATACTATCCTCGAGGGAACGACGTCTCCACAGTTTCTCAGTGCTAAATTTGCTACAAGAATTCTTTGGATGCACTGTGCAAATGAAGAAACAAAGGAATGGTTAGAGAAGACAGTCCCGAAAATGTGTTCTCTCTGGGAAGGATCAAGTTTGATTCTGGTCGACTCAAAAGACCTTCTAAAGAGACCAAAAGTACTGGTGCTTACAATGCATTATCACCTAATGAGCCGCAGAGAAGGTGATAGGGTCAGATTGATCAAAAGTCTTTTAAAGTCCTTGAAAAGGCGATATTCAGAACTTTTTGAAGATTAGGAAGGATAACCTTCCAGAACCTGAAGGTCGAGAAAAATACTGAATACTGATAAACCTACATCATAGCAGAGCAGCGACTTTGATGCTATGCAAAGTGATGAGACAAGGTTGTGACATTGCCCTCAACCAGGAGCCATGGACTTTCAAAGAAAACGTAAGCTGTCTCAGTTAGGTAGGTAGTGAACTAATTTATAGTGACACGCACGGAACTATCAGAGCATGCATAGGTACTTGTAAATAAGGGAATTAAAATGTTGACGTTAACAGATCTATATTTCAGGGACCTGGAATAGAAAAGGGCTAATGGATCTAACGATTGAATCACTCTACTTTCCATACGAAAAATAAAATCCTCTGCCAAAGGATATGGAAAAGCTGGTAGCAAGATGCAAGGTTGATGGTTGATGATATATATATATGATTAATATGATATGATGCCAAAGCACACCACATGACCTGGAGAAACACCAACATAAATAAGAAAGTAGCAAATAACTTAGACATGGTAAACACTAGTAGCAGACTTAGCTGTGTTACGTGCTATAGGCAGTTACTACCACGATGTTAGTAGTTTCATCAAAAACTGAAGAACTAACAAGAAAAGTTGTTTGGATACAGACACATCCTCTTTGATATAACCAAACTACAACAAGACAAAATTAGAATTTTTTAAGACAAATCTAAATTAGAAACTTTAAAGAGTGAATGACAACAATAAGAACAGATATGGGATTAAACTTGCCGTAACGACAATCTTCACTGAAAACTGTTCTTAAACAGAAAGAAATACTCTAACAGAGTTTGGTGGAATGAGGATCTTTCTAAAAAGAGAAAAACAGTATGAAAACTTTATAATAGGGCAGAAATGACAGAAATGTGGAACGAGTACAGGGAAGCACTAACTGCGTACAAGGCCATCAGAAAGGCAAAAGAGATACCTGGAGGAGGCACTGCGTAGAAGTAGATTGTATTATCTCGAGCGCCAGACTTTAACGAATACTTTCAAAAGAAAATTGCAAAGTCGTTAGAAATCTAGAAGTTCCAGGTGGCTATAAAAAAGCAGGAAATAAAATAATGACGCAGTTGCTAAAGGTCTACTTTTCTGAGGCAACAATTATTGAATACATACATGAAAACTGGCAGAATCTTCAAACAGGGCAGCCAGAATAGATTCGATAGTTTCAAAAAATGTAATCTCCTATGACAAGGTCAAATGGGTCATAAACTCATTTGAACCTTACAGGTTCTGATAGATTCTTCCTGTGATGCTACAGCAGGCAATAGATATCCCATCAG
>VTPC01005655.1:29629-89451 GCA_011009095.1 Ignelater luminosus | reverse complement strand
GTAGACTCGTAAGAATCTTTAGAGCGAGCCTAGCTGTATACCAACGAGATGGAGGCACGTTATTATTTGTTTACACCTAAGCTAAGAAGATCTTTTACACTGGCAAAGTTCCTAAAACCAATAAATCTCAAGCTCTTCATGCTTAAGACGCTGGATAAACTGCTAGATATGCACATTAGAGAAGGCATGTTGGTTGAAAGGTCCGTACACAAGGAACAATATGCATATAAGACAGGCGTCTCAACAGAAACTGCCTTTCACAAGGAAAAGACAATAGATCGAAAGGAAGTAGCACTGGAAGCTTTTCTTGACATACAAGGGGTCTTTAATACTAACGTGGACTTGAGGAAACCTGCTGCGGATGAATTGAGGCAGAACAATATACTCGATCTTATTAGGAAAAAAATATGCAGCCAATATAGCAGACGGATGCTCGTAAGGGGTAGTCCTATCTCCCTTACTGTGGAACTGGTTGTCGACAAACTGCTGTGGGAAGTTCATAGTGGCGTAATAACTAATTAAGAGACCCTGCCAGAGGGGGGCTGCGGGATTCTAATATGAAAAGTCCCATTCGCGCGACCTCTATAATTGAAAGCGCGAAGCCTTGGGAAAATCAAACTCTAAGGCGGCCCTAGTTTAACCATCACAGCGCAGAGCAAATTCACAGCTACAATCGGGAAAATTGTGCAAATAACCCTATAGTATCAGACTGGGCGACAAGCGAGGGTCTCTCGATAAATCCCGAAGAAACAGCAAAGTACCCTTCACCAATAGAAGGGAGTTAGAGGGATTAGGTCCTCTAACTTCATATGGTCTAGAATTGATAATGATTAAGAAAGTTAAGTCTCTTGGAGTGATCCTAGACTTCAAACTTACCTAGAACCAACACGTTGCCAGACTAGCAGAAAAGCTCTCTATCACCTTATTGATGGTAAAACAAATATATGGAAAAATTAGGGTGATTTAACCAACGATAACATACGCAGTTTTGGAGTGATGGTCTAAAACGCAGCAAACACCAAAATCAAACTATTGAAGACTCAAAGATAGGCTTGTTTGGAAATAACAGGAGCCATAAGAACGACTCTTACAGTTATAATGGAGATCCTGGTGGATCTTCCTTCACTAGATCTTGTGATACAAGAAGAAGCCAGAAGAACAACAAACTCCAGAACGCAGGAAACCTGAGAACTACAGACTCAGACCAAGATAGGAAATTCTGTCTTCGACATGAGATCAGATTGTGCTATGTTAGTAACACACTTAGATAGAAACCTCCAAGTAACAATTAAGAGAGAAGTTTGAAGCACTACTAAACAAATGTCATTTGATAAACTGATCTGGTTTACAGACGGATCAAAGACTTTGGAAGGCTCCCTAGGTAAATATGCCATGGTCTTTTAGTGAGAAGTATAATAATAATAAAGTAGTATATTACTCCAATGAGGTATAAACCTCAATTACAGGAAAAAACAATACAACTATATAATAATAATAATAATAATAATAGTACAAAACAGTGAAGAGAAAACAGGTGTATGCATACCTCTGAGAAGCTCCGAGGTAACTACAGGTTATTCCAAATAATTCCTCTTATTAATAAATGTTGCCGTGTACAAAGAACATGCCAAGATTATTTATATATTTATCTCATTAATGAAATTTAATATATAAGAAAGTCTGAACTATTTATTAAGTAATTTACTGATTTGTAAAGAAAAAGGAGAGCATGAATTTGACAACGTTTATGCAAAGGTGTCAGTTTAAAGTATGTAGTGAGAGATTTAACACTGAATTTATAGTACTAACAATGCTTTCAAAATCTTTTTTGTACTTTTTCAATGATTAGCTTGTGCAATTTATAAATAGAATTCCAGATTATGGTACCAAATGAGATCTGACTAATAAAGTGTTTAAAGTTAACAAAGTACTAAATGCGCGTGAATTTCAGATAATAAACCCTAACTGTTTAAAAGCTTTTGACACTACTATGTAGTCAATGCGATATGCAAATGAAAAAGAAGAATCAATATAACTACCTAGGTCCTTAAAGCAAATTGTGTGGCTGGTGGTAACAGATTCAATGTCATAATTAAAGTGCAACAGTAAGACAAAAACATTTGTCGATATTAATTTAATGTTGTGTGCCCATTCAGTTAAATTGGCTAAATCCCTTTGTAACATTTGATAGTTATTAACTGAATTTAAAGTAAAAAAAGAGTTTAATATCATCCACATATAAAAGATAACTTGAAGACTACAACTTTTTGGATGCCATTAATAAATAAGATAAACAATAATGGCCCTAAAATGCTTCCTTGAGGTACACCAAAGTCAGTAGATGTCATTCCTAAGGCTTACAAAATGAGGAATAAAAATTGTCAAGTTTTATGTTAAACCTATGTGCTATTATCATGCAACATTTACACGATTTAAGTCATATTTTAGCTTTTTATCAAGTACAACTTCTGAAATATATACTTCTTAAAACAACTTTGAAAAAGAAAACGCATCATTCTGAAAACAGTTTTTTATTTTTAAATGTATTGTAAATTACAACTTTTCTTATATTATTAATATCATGTATAACAAGTCAAAAAACCTTTAATTTTTCGGAACTATGGCTATGGTTTGTTTGTATAATCTTTCTTTCTTTATTGGCCATTTCACAATTCACGTACTCATTAATTAACATGTAATAAATATATTAGAAATAATCTTTTTAAAGTATTTTTTAGAAAACATAAAAACAGTATCAAAAGAGGTATAAAACAGTATAAAAAATAATTTTTTTATTTAATTATATTGTTTCGCATTAGGCACGTGAATTACAGAATGTTTTTATAAAAATATTTCTTTTTTTTTACATATAGTACATATTTTTCAAATATTATTTATTAGGTCTATTGTGTTGAAACATAGTAGGTATTAAAAAAAATAATCAAATAAAAAATACCAAATAAATACTTATGGCTAGGTGGTAAAATTCAACAATGTAGTACATCAGACACACAGGATATTATTTTTTATTCTTTTAACAAAAATAGTAAATTATATTACTGAAGGAACTGGCTTATTTGTTTCAGAAACCGAAAACTATTTTGAATATTCTGTATTTCTTTTTTTTTAGATTTTATTATTCGTATTATTACTCTTGTTCACAGACATAAATCAGTCTTAATTATGAACTAAACAAAAACAAATAAATAAATAAATAAATATAGAAATCCTGTGTGTTAACAAAATAATCTTACCCTGTACTTGTACCTAATCAGGCTTAGATCACGAATATAGTGATCATAACCTCATACTCCTTCTCGATACCGCAGGTACACTGGGTTTACGTTTAAGGCACCAAGTCACAGTTCCACCGGAACTAAATACTGTTATACATAGCTGTCATACCAAGACTCTGCTAAGTCTAATTCATACTATTACTAAAGTTCTTTCTTTAAACATTTTCTAATTATTAATCCATTTCTATGTATTTCTCTTTAAATAGACAATATAACTATAAAAATCACATTATAAGAAAAGAATAAATACTTAGTTAAAACCATGCACAAATTAGTACATGAGAATAAATAGTTTACTTGATGTTTGATGAAGGATGTATAATCTATAAGTAGTTGAATATCTCACTCTAGTTGAGCCTAGTCTACTAATAATTAAACTAGCGGGCAGAAAATATATGTACTTTTTCTTAGACTACGCTATATTTTTTATGTTCTACCTGTATGAAAATCACAGATGGAACTTGCAGTCAGGAAATCTAACTTAGCTAAATATAACTTTAGCCTATATATACGGTGAGCGTTTTAGTAAATACTATATTTCTGTCTCTGAAGAATTATCACCCAAAGCTAGTTAAAATACTTATATTATCTTATGTATGTGTATTATGTGATCATAATGATGAATATAAATATTGAGATTCACATTTACACATGTTTACATGGGCTTATTTCTTTTAACTACTAGATGTTATGCATATGATTTATTCATCAAATGAAGAAACAACCTACGATTATGATTCTTCGGAATTGATTATTTCTTGTATACTAACGTAAGATCCTGTGATAAATCCAACTAATCCAAAGATAATCAAGAGTGCGTTTTTCCATAAACGCCAGTTAAATCGGCCTAGACCAGGATCTTCATAAAATGTAACAAGGTCGATGATTGCTGGGAATATTAAACCTAGTGTTGATAAACAGACAGCTCCTACTAAGGAAATAAAACCTCCCAGGTTTGGAATAGCAACGGCTATGACTACAGTTCCAATTATTATTGCAATACGCACAATATATTCTACTGCGAGTTTACGAGCACCAAAATGATGTTTCAAATTCTTCCAGATAATTTCCATCGGTACATAAAATTGTAGACTGTAGGTAAAGAATATTGCTACGGCAATCATTATTTTTACACACTGGGCCAAACTGTAATGAAAATAAAATATTAAGGAACAAGATCATAAACTAGTTGAAGAAATACTTACATGTCTTCTTCAGGAAGATTCAAACTAATGCTGCCTTTGGTGTCAGGTCCATATTTGAGAAATCCAAAGAATCCAACAGAAGCATACAATAGAACAACAAAGAACATTCCAGTATTCAAAACACCTGGGCAACCAATGAAATGAGTTGGTGTCTTCATGTTATTTTCCAAAGGCATTACTACACCAATTCCTTCTAAAGCAAAAATGGCAGTACCAAAGAACATAGGCCATTTGGTCCAATCAACAATCATGCTACGTTCATACGGTGATGGCAAATCAAGGAAGATATAGTAAAACGTTATCCCCATACCAGTCGCAATGAGAATATTTGCCAACATGGAAAATGGTGCTAGATACTTGAGATTTCTTATGAGATTTACAAGTATTAATAATGGCAGCAAAGCAGCCATATAAAATCTTAGATCCACATCACTTTCTGTGTGGAAATCAACGACTTGCTTGATATTCTTCGAAACAAACACTATGTACACGCAGCAGCAGCCAAGTAAGTCTATTACAAGGAACAAATTAATCATGGCCTTTGCAAATTGTGACCACTGATGAAGGTACTGTGGACCAGATAGGAACGCAGCTTCGGCTACTTCTGCAAAACCTAATGAAGGAACTCTTCTTCTTGCACACAATGTATGTGCACTTCTCACTAGGATGTGTACACAATATGTGCATATTGCACCTATGGCAAATGTTGCAAATAAACCAAATCCCAGTCCTGCATTAGCAAATGCTAATGGCATAGCAAGAATCCCACTTCCTAAACTTCCTTTAAGTAGATGGATGAGAGTGTCCAAATCTCTGAAAAAACAATGACACATTCAGTCAATGAGAATTAATCTTAAGAACACGTCATATTGACGTCAAAAACTGGCAATAATTCACGCCATTAATTTAATATAAAATTTGTCAATGACCAAAATATTACCTCGAAATCACGAAAATCAAGATGTTGTGGTTTTTGATACAGAAAATGATAATAATAAATGAAAGTTACTTACGATGTAGGGTGACTCAGTTTTCTGTGTTCAAATGGATTATATTCGCCTGCTTCTTCATCTTTTGGAGGTATTTCTACTAGTGGAACGGTCGAACCGTTGGCAAGTGTGACTGGGACTTCATTCTTATCACTTTTATAACTGTAAACGAACACATATTAGTTTATGTTTATGATTATCTACTAAAGAGTTAAAAATGTAAATGTAGAAAAATTCGTCGCCCATTTTAAGCTTTTTATTTTGTTTATTCTTTTTAAAATTCGTGTAAGATAACTTTAATGATACTATAAAATGGGTACGTGCTTTTTTCTCATGTGTGTGTATGTGTGTGTATGTTATGGTCTGAAGATGGAAGCAACAAAAAAGTTGAATAAAAAATAAAAAGAAGGCTATAGTGATTTAACAAGAAGTAAAATGAATCCAGTGTGTTTCAAACGTACTTTTTTTAAGTATACAGGTAGTTTTGGTGAAAGAAATCACATAGAGGTAAATACACTAATGTACCGTCGATCATCCTTGCATATCCGCAGCACTTCAGCACTTGCAGCGCAACGCACTTGAAGCGCATCGCATTGGCAGCGCAATAGTGGCGGCAACAGCACTTGTAGCAGCTCCAGTATTTGCCAATAAGCTTTATGAAAGACTTACAAAATGTAGTCACAACAACACTTTGAAACAACCATGTATAAATGCAGCATTAGCAGCCCCTAAATACTCACTGTATCTGTAGCCTCAGTATGGGGTCATCTAAGATCTAATCTATGCAAATAAATAAACCTTCAGGGAACATTACAAACGTATCGAGCAGCGAGAAAATGTTAAAAACAAGTCAATCCAAAAATTTAGGCATAGCGGAAAACAAAGCTCCCTAATTATTCTGCTTTGTACTGCACATATACATGGTTGAAAATATTTAATAAAACAAAATTATAAAGAATTAACAGACCAATCACCAAGACGAATGAATAATTTTGACTAAATTATTTTGAACTTCTAAAAAAAGTAAAAATTATTATAATAATTAACAAAAATTATTTTTTTTCTCAATTTAGTAAAATTATTATTTTAAATACCTTCCACAATGTTGTTATGGTGTTGATGAATGAAAGTTTAATTGAAGAAATGGAGTTACATAGTACTTACTTAGTCATTATTACGTCTGTTCTTACACCACCGTTTTTCTGGTCGTATGTGGTTATTAATTGAGGGGCCTGCTGCAAAAACGAAAGAAATACAATTA
The DNA here is from genome assembly GCA_011009095.1 of Ignelater luminosus. NCBI lineage: Eukaryota > Metazoa > Arthropoda > Insecta > Coleoptera > Elateridae > Ignelater > Ignelater luminosus. Next base: position 82,700 of record VTPC01005655.1, on the reverse strand, counting down.
GCACATTTAAACAACATAACATGAAACTATTTATCAAGTGAAGTTTATCTTTAATTATTGTTTTATCAAGGTATGTATAATAACTAGAACGTTTGTTTCGCATACTTAAACTTCAATGGTAACGAGAAAATAAAATTGTTTTGAAATTCTATAGATTATTGACCTTATTCTTTCTAACGTTAATTCAAGGTTTCATATTTGGTAAGGATGAAAGAATGATTCTAAAATGTAAATTTTTACTAAAAAAATTTAAAAATAAGAATTGGCACAGTTTATAATGGAATTCCTTTTAATCGACTAATATGCCAAAAAGAAGAAAGTCTAGTTGCAGTTGTTAAAAATGTCCTTACATAAGGATATTATAATTTTGGATCACTTTCAAACAGATTTGGCAAGACAATAGCTACTAAATGAAGTGGCAAAATGCAGACTCATGACAGAGGAGGCGTCTGAGTTAATTTATGTGGTTTAAAATGTTCGAAACCTACATACCAGGCTAAACTATGCACAAAAAGGAAAATGAACAATTGTTTTTTTTCTTTCTAGTACTGCTAATAGCATAAAATGAAAAGACATATAAAACATGGTTAATTTAAGTGACTCAGAAAAACTTCTTATTAGAGATTTGATTCAAGTTTGTATTTGGGTTTCAATAGGAATGTTTATGGAAATGTCAATTCCAATTATGAACAATTCATACTTCATCAGTGCAACATAGTATAAAATAGTCACCATAATTTGATTCATTCAATGTATTTAAGAACAATAAAATCCATGAAGCATAAATTGCTTTTCTGTTGATCAAACCAGACATAAAAGTAAATATATAGAACATGTGCATCCGATTTAAATAAATGGTATGAAACTATTAACAAAATTATTTCAGTGAACAACCTTGCAATGAGAACGAAAAGTTAAATAACTTCCTTCCTGTCATGCTATTTATATCTATGAAATCAAAAAAATCCAATTATCCCATTCAAGCAGTGTTGTAATGGCGATAATATGAATGTATGTAGTATGCGCCTATCATTTATTCTTTATATGGACATTTTGAAAAAACGATAGATAAATTATTTAAAAAGGTGCAAGTTCTTTATGTTAACAGTTAAAAACACTAGAGTGCATTGACCTAATCCATTTCCAATTAAAATTTTAAATTAATTCTCATAGTAGCAATATTGGCACACCAATAAATTTTTATTAACTCATTCCATTCGCTACTTATAGCATAGACACATTAATTAGCTAGTTCTAGTTGTGCCTAGATATATGATACATCAAGTCAATAAAAATTAATTAATATTATTAACCTTTCATCAACGCAAAAGGGGGTAAAATTATAAAAAGTATCATTCAGGAAATGTAAATTAGTTCCTTAAAAAATCAGATTTTCAAGGCTGCTGCATTAGAAAATAGAACTTGATCTATAACAATAATTACAAGGTTTCATACATGTGTGTATTTTATATTTTTATTGGTTTCTTCAATTTTAATAGCTTCAAAACTACAATAACATCATAAATTTATATTTATCTAGATCAAGGTTACTCGAAGACAAGGTTGTCCTAATATTTCAAAGAGTTTGGCTCGAAACTTGTAAATATTCTTATTATTTTAAGTATTTGGGTCAACTTTCTGAGTTTCTATACATGCTAAATTTCGTTCTTTTGGCATTTTTTTGATGTTTTGAATGTAAATTGTGCTTTTCTAGTTCTACAAGTGCTGCGATGAAAGGAGAACTAATTCAATATTGATTATTATCATTAATCCTCTCATACTTCTCAATTTTAGTATTATCTTTAAGCATTCTTTTTAAAGTATGCTTGATGTTGATTTGTATTTTTTAGGTTAGCTTGCATTAAACATAACATAACATCCTAATAATAACTGGTAGCAAACATTTCATCAATTTCATCAAGAAAACCATAGATCTCATTCTCATTTCTCAAAGATTATTATCATGGGTCATTACATAAATAGAATAGTGTCATGATCTGATTACTTTCTATTCCAGAATAATAGGTCCAGACTCGACCAATTTGTATTCATGCACTGTCTTATTTTTAGCAAGCCATTCAGAATTGTAATTGTAGTTGCATAAGAATTTTCAAGATACAATGCTTGCTGTTTTTTGAATTCTGAAAGTAGCCTTGTTTTCCAATTTTGAAACGTTCAAAATCTAAATAAAATAGGTTGCAGTAGTTAAATTGCTTTTAATGAACCCTTGAAAAACAAAACTGCAATGCCAAAATGATTCATCTTCATATGTTACTATTTGACCTCATAATTTCAACTTGAAATGGCAAACCAGAAGATTTTCCATTTTCAATGATTTTTACAAAGTTGATACTCAATCAAATATTAGAAGGTTTTATAAATCTAAGACTGATACAGTCAATTCTGGCCAATCAGATTATCAGAATTGACATTTAATTTAGAATTAAGTATTTAATTCACCTTTTACAAACGGACCCTAAGATACTTAATCCAGACTGGTTTTCTTTTTTACTACAGGTCATTTAAGTTTGTTCTTGATTTTGTACTATTTTTATTGGAACACAATTCTAAAAATATATTCAAGTTTATTGACCATTAAAACCAATAAAAATACTTTCTCCATTAACACCATAATTAGTAAATAGCATCGTCCATCAAAGATCATTTTATGCTAAAAATTCTGTAGGTGTGTGGATGACTAAATTTCACCTCAATTTGCGCCTAACGGAAATTTAATCGTTCCAATCAGTGTTTACATGACTCATACTACAGAGTGCAATATACTTCCAGTAAAGGAAATCCGATTAAACAACTTTTTGAGGCAATAAATAAAATGCATAATATTATATCGTTTTCACCTTGCAGGTCGAACCTAACTAATGAGCATACTGACATGCCATTGTTAAAGTCATTAATTTTATAAAACTTCCTGCGAGTTCTACATTTTATTAATATAAATCAGTAGTGTTGTGTAAATACCGGCCAAGGTGCGAGGGAGGCCGTCCGTCGACGTCGTGTCGTCATCATGAATGGCTTAACGTTAATAAAGTAGGAAGCATCAAATTTTGCCAACTGCTTCTAATCAGAGAGGACTTGTGTAGCGTACAATTCTAAACGTGCCAATTATTTTTGATTGTTTATAGTTGTTGATGACCGTTATAATGTAATTTGGTCGTTAAAATAGTATTACGACGTTAATGCATTAGGTATTATTAGATTTTTGTTTGATTGAAAAGAAGGATTACCAATCATATTCTGTTTATATTAGTTAAAGAGGTTCAAAGTAAGTCAAATAAACGTGAGCTCTGCAAAAATAAATCTTTTATGTAAAATAAAAAAATCATGTAGATCACAACTGCGCAATTATTATTTAATGTGATTCCACCTACACGCGTTGAATTCTAACCTCAATTTACAGGGATTGTTCGCTAAGGAATAATTTTAATATTCTTTTTTTAATTTCAAGCTATTTGACTATGTAAACAGTAGGACGTAAGGAATTTGATAATATCGACATGAGAAACTGGTACAAATTGGTATTGGAAGCACTTTTCGTTTTGAATAAAAATTTTCATCAGCAAGTACATTTTTGGAGTTTTGTATCTGGTTTTCTAGATCTTTTCAAGAATTTTAGTTGCAGAAGGCTTTCAATAATTAAAACTTCAACATAAAGAGGTTTTGGCAAAATTTTTCCCAACAGAGATAGTTTTGGTGTGATTTATACATGTTGGCATGGGTGGTAGCAATGCCCAAAAGTTGTAAAATTCAATTCAGAAAACTTGACAAAAGACTTTTCTAAGGTAAAAAGATATCACCCAACCCATTAAAACCGTTTTGGACATACAATATTTTCATAAAATACAAAATGGATTTGTCGCGTATATTAAATTCATTTTACAATTCTTTTTTGACACGACTTATTCCTAAATAAAAAAATTTTATCAGTTGTATCTACGCAGTAGGAATGATGGGACTGCAAGAAAATTAACGCCATCTTTCATCATTTTAAAGAAACTATAATTATTGTTATTTAATTAATCAACAGATGGAGCATTCACTGTTTTTTGCTAAATCATAGAAAGTAAAATTTGCATTTATAGGAATTTTCTTGGAATATCTCCAAGTTTCCGTTTTCATAAGTGTCAATAATTACAAACTGGTTGTCTTGGTCAAGGCAATATCGGTTTTACGCGAAGGTTATACTATTAGAAATTTATACAGCTATTAATTGAAAGTATAATGATCGGACTTTACTCTCGTGACGCAAAATTTATAAATTATAATTGACTGATTGAATATTGGGAATTTTCTTTAAATAAAATGCAGTGGAATTTTACAACTTTTATATTTTGATAATTTTAATGTATAACCTTAAAGATTTCATGTTGGGAAATTATAAAAATAAATATCTTAAAGGTGTTTTATCATTCAAACACGTTTTTTAATGTTTGCAAATTTTACAATCAATTTTTTTTGTTTTTGATAAGCAAACGCTTTTGGAATGTAATGTTATGTGAGGACGTTTGAATTCATAAAAAACAAATTCTTCTTTGTTGCTTATTTTAGATTAAATAGAGCAATTATTTACATATTTTATAAAATGTGATGTCGCACCATCTTGTTCAAAACCATCAATTACTTCTAATTATTTGAAATTTCGCAACAATCAACAATACGCGTATTCTTTTGCTCGATCTTTTTTTTCTCTTTAATGAGAGTCCAAAGGTTTCATTTTATTTACTGATATACATTACCACCAACAAGAGAATTTAAAATTAACCTTGAATTTAAAAATAAAACAAATCTATTTTCAAAAATTACAAAGGAGATCACAGACAACCTAGAATTATACGTTTAGTTAACATTTTTTTGTGTCAGGCCAGAAATGATAAATTATCTAAGAAGGAAGACCGATTTGGTAGGAATTAATAAAAATAAGGAAAAAGGGGCAGGTTTGCAATGGAAAGTTTCCATTAAAAGAGACGGAACAGGTTTCGAATTCTCTTCGAGAAGTGAATGCAAAATACCAACGCAACGCGCGATAGCAACGGTACTAAAAGAGATTATCTATGTATTTATGCATTTTGCGATGCAGTTTTGCACCTGCCAACAAAACGGCTCCAAGATAGAAATGTTCAACACGCTTTAAAGACATGATTTATATTATTGTGAATAACTGCACTTTTCTGCTACTACTGAACGTTACCGAGCAAATACGATTCAAGAGTGGAATGTCCTTTTAAAATCGCATTTGATATTTTGGTTCTTGTTTGGAGCTGGTTAATTTTTAAATTGTTTTGTTTCAGTCTTGGTAATTCGGGCAAAATTAATATTCACAAGGGCATTTCAAATTGATTTATATTAGACCATAGTTTGGGGTCGATGATTTTATTAGGATAGAAGTGATCTTCATTTTATCAATATCCCCTTGTCAAATACTATAAATATTATATAGGTCATTTAAGATTTTAATGCCGAGTTTATAGTAGGTATGTTGTACCATAAAGAGAAAAAAATGTGGGCGCCACACGTGGGAAACGTGAATATGTTTATCGACATTTACAAACCGATAAAGTAAGTGATAACGAATACGCAATTATTATATGTAGGTGCCGGTTAAAATGTTTCCTTTATTATAGTTTACTGGTTAAAACCGCTTTCTTAACAACTTATCCTGTTAATGAATTACATGGAAGAAAATCAGTGGCGTACATACTTTTTCTTCAATCATTTTGACAAAAGATAATTTTCCCAAAAGATCATGAACCAGAGAAGATGAAACAGCAAGCTAGCACGCCACTGATTTCAATATAACTGATTATATCTTATTCATTTCCGTCGCGTCAGCTTCATCTTAAGTGTCTATCCAGAGATAAGAATTTTACTAGAAACTGGAATTAATAATATCGATATTATGTAAGATTATATTTATAAGTCGTGCCATGAGCATCAAGTTCGACGAGACAATTATCAAGATTGAATTGAATATGCAGACGTTACGCTACTGACTCCCAAAGAATTAATTACTTTCTGCCTTGCCCAAGGCAAAAATCGTCATTCAAGGTTGTTTGTATACAACTGGGAAACTTGACAATTTTATGTTTTAATTACTTCTAACCCAGAAAAAAAATCATTTTGATGTAATAATAAATTATTGCATTCATTGGCTTCTTGGCACTAGTTAGAAATCTCTGTAGGTGTATAGTGGGTGATTCACACATAGAGTAAATAATGTTTACAAAACGAAATTTAAGATGCAACATTACTGACACCTTTTTAGATTTAATTTTCATAACAGAATTTCAAAATACCATAAATAGACAAAAAATATAGAATGAAATATCTATGAAGGACACCGTGTATATTAATGGCAATGCAAAAAGTAAACTATTAAGGCTAAGGTCTTAGACAACAATAAATATGCAAAAGTTACGGAAATTATTCTACAGTTGATTGACCGAACTAACCCAACAAGTGAGTGAGTGTCTGGATCTTTCGAGACAAGAATGTGAAAGTCAAAACGCTTATGAATTTTTCTTTTTTTACTACATAGTCGAGTCTAGGCAGAAGTAGTTTTTGTAATTAAATTATAATTGCATGTGCATAATAATAACCTTGCGTGTCGGACACGTTTCACAAATATATAATTGAAATGCAGTGGCGTATTACACTGAATACAAAACAATTAAATAGAATACGCACGCCACTGGGACGTTGTCAAATTTTCAAATAAAACAATACGTATTTAAAATCACACAATATTAACGATTCACGATTTGTTTTAAACAATAGGTGCATATGCAGCAATTTTGCAATAGTTTCGAAAGTCTATTATATTGCGAAAGCAAACATCTTTCATAGTAATATCATTTTACGTGATTTTGCAATTAATTGTAACCGTGAAGTATAAATGTTTTATGTTACAAATGTGAAATTCAAGAAAAACGAAAATTGTTGAAAGATTTTCAAGGTTCTTAGGTTTTCCACCTTTCTTTCATCCAAACAAAAAAGTGGTGTAATATTGACTTTTATCAATGCCAAAGCTAATTTTATATTTTTACATCTAAAATTAAATTTGTTTATTTACAGTTATTGTTTACCTAAAGCATATCGATATCAATTTCTCTCGGTGAATAAAAACAGAAGAACGCGAGCGTTAAAACAATCAAATTTAAATTCCAATTTAAAAAATCGGTTATTATAAAAGATTTCTGTTTCTAAATTGAGTTCATCCGCCGCAAACTACTCGCAGTATGAGACTCGTGTATTTTTATACGACTTCAAAAGCATCACAAACATTTAGCTCACTTATTTTTAACTAGCAATAAAGCCTTTCAAGAGTTATTCTTTTTAGACAATTTATTATTTCAATTCGCATAATAATCGCATGTGGGTCAAGAATAAACAAATGTGTAACGGGAAAAAAATATGTGAAGCGAATATGAAAAAAAGAGTGCATCAGAATTATTATTTCTGTACACCTCTGCACCTTTGCAAGTTTCTAATCTAAGAGCGCACACGACAAAGTAGAAGGTAATTTTCCATGACGTCACTTCTTTTACTGCTGATGCAAAGCTTTACTCGGATGGATCGCAAAAATAAGGAAAATAAAAATATACGAAAGAAATTTTTTGTTTTGCCTAAACAGGATGTCAAACGGGAAGCTTGAATTCGCGCCATCCTAGACATATTTGGCGGCAAAATTAGTTTAAAATTAGATTACGAAAAAATGATATTGAATTACATCAAGATAACAATTTTAAAATAAAAAGGGAAATAACGGTAATTTAATATTTTGGAATATTTTCTGAAGTTACCACATCCGGTCAAGTTGATAATCAAAACCGGAATTTCTGATTATAATTTGCCGCTAAGATAAATCAACCAAAAAAACTAACAATTTATTTCAAAAAATTATTTTTAAAAAAGAAAATAAATTAAAATCTCCAAGAAATATTGAAAAAAGAACAAAATTAAAAATCTTACCTTGTAAGCCCCATGAAGGGGTGTTAGTTCATTTTTGCGGGACATATCGATATTATTCGAGCAAGTGATAACACAAAAAAATTGTAAACACACGTCCGGTAACTTCTACGGATAACGTTAAAATGCGACCACAGCGTCAAGCGTTAACGTTAAAAGTTACGTTTGATTCTCCCCTACCTTTCCCCTCCCTTCTGATATTCCAAATTCGATTGTAAATATTTCTCGGAGCACAACCATGACCACACAAAATATTATTATTAAAGTAATGGTTGTTAAAAATAAAAATAAACATTCTATTTAAATAATTACAACATCTGAAGCACAAAAAAGGAAAATTAGCACTGCCTATCTAATTAATGTAAATTTCTCATATTTTTCTAGAATCTTAGTAATGCAATTTGAAAAATGTTATTTCGAAAATTAATAGAAATCGATCAAATCATATGCCTAATATCCGTGTTTTATCTTATCCGAATGTAAATAAAGGGTAAGCTGATAGAAACAGAAAGGTTTAGTACATTCGTTGAAAAACGGATCCTGGAAATCTTTTATAAGTACAATAGTCTCATTTACTAATGTAAATTATAAACGTAAATAAATCATAAAAAATCGACTGAATATTAAAATAAAATATATAAAAATAAACTTCCAAAAGATTAGAAAAGTGACCGGAAAAACCAAATGAACGACAGTCTTCAAGATTTAAATTGATGCAAAAAAAAGGAAAGGAAGAACGGCTTGCCAGACATGATCAGACGATCAGAGTAAAAGTATAAATAAAATTAATGCATACATTTTTGTTGCATTTCTTTTAATGAACTAAATTGACCTAAATACACATAAGTTGATTAGAACTAAGATGCATTTCAATTTACATTTAGTTCAGTGGCGTAACAAGGGGTATTTTTACATTTACATTATTCTGATTAACGGGATTATTTTTTGTCTTTCTGTTAAACAATTCTAACACTACACACTCCAATATAATATCGAGATTATACGCAAGAAGAGAGAGAAGGCCAAAACCAATGGCACTAATTGCTCACTATTTACTACAACCCTGGAACTCTCAGAATCGTTTACAAGTACAAATAATTATGGATCACTGAAATATAGTTACAAGTTGATGAATACAGAAACAAATAACGAATTGGTCTGCATTTACGATGTAATTTCTTTTTATATCGGCGCACTCAAGAGATCTCATAAACTGGAAGAAACACAAAATCGAGCAAAACAGAAAAAGCTCCTTTAAAATCGTTGCCAAAAACAAAACAATAATTTGTAACCATTTATTCAATGATTCAAAATCAGGTAGGCGTACTTTCTATTGTCGTAAATAAACGGAAACTATTTGCGAAAATATTTTTCTTCAGCCTTAAATTATCTAGAAGAGCATCTTTTTAATGTTTTCTGTACTGTTTATCTAACAAGTCATTTTTCTAAAAACACAAAAACGTTAATAAATTGGGCAGCTTGCAACTTTTTTCTGGTTTAATTAATTTTGCATCTCTTGTAGTTTATGAGATGTGATAAATTGGATTGATTCCTTAAAGAAATCAAATTTTACTACAGTGGGCTTCACCTTCTACTAAATTACTTGCGGTGGCTAATGGTCAGCTTCACCCTGTAGCAAATCACCTACAGTGCTATTAGTCAGACTTCACTCTGCTTCAAGTCATCATCTACGATGGTTACTAGTCGTGCTTTACCTACAGTGACTGAAGCTTAGGCTTCGCTCTCTACTAAGTAACTTGCGATGCCTATCAATCTCTCACCAAGCCACCTGCAGTGGTTAACGTTTGGACTTCGCCCTCTATCAAGGCCGTCCTCTACACCGGCTAATGGTAGGGCTTATCCTTACTCTTACACACATCATGTTACCTGTGATGCCTATTAGTCCAGCTTCACTCTTCACAAAGCCATCGCGGTGACTAACTTCCTCTTCCACCTAAAGTCACTTGTGGTGCTATCAAAGAAGTTTTGTCCTGACCAAGCTACCTACGGTGATTAACATTTGTGTTTCGCTTTGTTTTTCAAGCCTTTATCAATGCCTGTAAATCCGACTTCACCTAGTCAACTGTGACTGTAGTGCTTACTAGAGGGGCTTCATCTTCCATCAATCTGGGGTGGTTAGAATTCGTGCTTCATCCTTCATCAAATCACCTACAGTGGTAACGGTCGGGATTCGTATTCTACCTAGTCAAGTGAGGTATACATTAGTTCGGCTTCACACTTCACGAAGAGTAGGGCTTCCATTTCCACTAAGTTGTGCTTTCATGCCTTTCACTAAGCTACCTAAGTAGCAGATGAGGTCACCTACGATGGCTAACATTTGGGTTTCGTCGGCTTTCAAGCTACACATAATGGCTAATATTAAGTCCGGTTTCACCTTTCGCAAAGCTGCTTGTGGTGACTAATGCTACGGCGCGGCGTCCACTTAGTCACTTGAGGTTGCTAGAATTCGTACTACGATGACTAATTGAGTAATGTCCAGCTTTCGTTATCAAGTCGCCTTCAGTGTTTATCAGTCAAGCTAAAATACTTGAGCTTTGCCTTCCATCAAGTTATTTGCGGAGCCTACCAGTCAGGTTTCGCCCTTCATTACTAAGCGTTCGTATTTTGTTTGCTTACAAGTCACATACGTACTTCATTCTCTTTCAAGCCACTTTGTTTTTCACCAAGTCGCCCTCAACCAGGTCACCTACGGTGACTAGCATTTGTTTTTCGTCTGCTTTACTGCCACTTACGGTGTCTAATAGTCGAGCCTTTTCTTTTATAAAGTCACCTGCGCTGCCTATTGATCAAACGTTGCTCTTCACATCTGTATTGGGTAGCGTGCGTGCGATGTCTATTAGTGAGTTTCATTTTACGGAAAGTCACCTGGGGTGGCTATCGATCGGGTTTTGCTCTCCACCAAACAACTTGCAGTGACTAGAAATTCTGAAGGTGCCCAAGAGATTGAACAAGCTTTCAAAGTGTACCTAAGGGAAGAAAGCTGAAAAGTATAGGTCAATACTTTAAATTTTCGATGGAAAACTATGGGGTCTTTTAGTTCCTTCATAATATCTTGAAAATCTATTTCGATAATGATTGTAAATACAAGGGAGAGAGTTTTCAAGAAGTCTGTTATCTTAAATATATTAAATATTTTGAAGAGAACTGTATCTATTTCATTTCCATTCTGATCTTTTTGCACTTCCAGAAGATTCTGATCAAGGTTCTCAGATTCATCATTTTTAATTACTGCGGTTTTTTGAAACCAGAACAAAAGTTAAACATAACTAATCTTTGGATACTTAATGGTACTTATGAGTCTAGAATTATAGATTGTGCAGAAGAGCTAATGTGGGCTATGATACAGACACTTGTTATCGAACGATTTTCTAGAGAAAAAAATCTTGAAGGCATTTTGAAAAAAATAACATCCATTAGCCAAATGAATGCATTGATTTGACGAAGCTAAATGTCAATTAAAAACAAAATTTGCATTTGTGATGTACTATAAGGTCAAAGTAATGTAATATCAATACCATTATTTCGTCAGAAAACCGGTAACCGCATTCCACAAGTATCCTTTGTTTAATCTTTCTAGTTAATATACATAACATTTATTTATTTCCGGAACTTAATGGAAAATTTTACAAAAGAGAAAAGTAAAATTCTAAAGCTGTTATCTGTTATCTCTTAGAAAAGCTTAAGAATTAGAAGTTAAAATTAATTTTAACTATTCTTGACAACATTTCTTTGTTGCGTAATTAAATTTCCTTGATGACCGTGTTTCATTTTAATCTCAACTCTAAAGCAGTTTGCAAACTCATTAATTTTGCATTTCGTCTGGGTTGAAGTCTAGAGCGTTAAAAGATTATGTATGTATTTTATGGTAACCACTTCACACATATAAATATTCCTGTTAATTATATATTCCAGGTATAATTGTATGAAATGAAAAAATTCCATTACATAAGTAATGCATCACTATGGTAGAATAGACTAAAGTCAATTAAGGTTTTCTGTTTTTTGATCTTTTTTTATTTATAATTGATTTTTCTAATTTTCTTTTTTTCTTGTAAATAGTTCTAGCAAGGCAAATGGAGTGTATAGCAAATGACACACAGTTGGCTTTATAGCTTAAAATTGTACTAAAAATATCCACGTCGATAGCTTTGGGTATATGTCAGGATTATTGTAAGTATAAATAATTGTTTATTTTTTGGTATCTTTAGAAAAAAATATTAAAACAAAAGATTGTTTCAGTCTTAACCTATAAAGGTTAAAATAGAAGATAAGGTAAATTAAAATTAACTATGCCAGCACCTACACACACTACTACCTACAAAACGGAAATTATTTAATTCTTCTACAAGGATTTTGGCGCCTTTCACACTACGACTTCAATTATCTTGACAGGAAACAAAGGAATAAGCTTAGCCGCAGGCCTATAGTGATAGCAGTGCTCATTTTACTCCTAAAATCACAACTTGTAATGGCACTGAATTAACACGCATGAAACCGGTAGAACCGTAACATTTATATTTAAATGATGAAATGATTTTTTGTGAATTATGATTAAGCAATTTTTAAGTGTTTTTATAAAAGTTTATATCCATTTTTATATTTCCTGTTTTACATCTGCATTTTCACAAACATTTCTTTAAAACCAGTAATTTCCAGTTTGGGTCTTTTTATTTATGTTAGGTTGTATTTGTTAAATTTCAAGAATTTGTTCAAACTTGTAAAAATCGCCTCCATATGTTTTGTTAATTATATAAGTATTGATGCCATAAAGGAAAAAATTCTAAAACGTCAGCAATATTAATCTCCACACTGTAAGCCCTACTTACAATTAGAACTTACGATATGGTTAGTACACGCCTTTTTGTTCTTATCAGTCATGGACTAACATTTTTATTTAATCCATGTAAAGATAAACATTCCATTACGTAAATTATTTTAACAGAAATTATTGAAAAAAATACGCAAAAAAAATTCCACGATCATTGCTACTTAATTTTTTGTTTAGATAGAAATTATTTGCTTAAAAACGAATTTAACGTTTTTCAAATGACTCATAGAAGGAACATCTTCAAACAGAAGATAATAAATAACCTTTAAGCATCGTTAGCACATTTTTTATACGTGCATTAATATTCCTAATTTAGACTAATTATCCCATTCTTATTAATAGGAAAATTCTAAACGACTTGGCAGGAGATTTATTTGCAGAATTCTGTTAGACAAAAGATTAATAAGTTAATTTATTCTTTCGTCTTCATTTGTTTGAAATAGGAGACTAAAATTGACTGCATTTGTTAATGAATGGCTCCATTATTCCATATTTCCTGGTTAAAACCGGTACCGAATGAACTTGTTGCAATTTTTTTATATGGAACATAAAGAAACTCTTATTCTAGTTTTTTCAACTAACATTAGATGATTTCGGTATTTTCAACGAAATTAAAACATCGCAATTCGTTTAGTAAAGGAGATCTACAAAATACACAAGCCCAAATGATTTTGGGTAACTCGACAAATTCTTTTAAATAATTTAAAGACAATACTGCAAATAATTGTTCTGAAGGTTTCTGTGTTTTATAATATTACATTTGCCGGCGTAGGTAATATTTACATAGATAAGCTTTAATTTTAGACTGGACGACGAAAAAATGACGGACCCTCTACATGTGATGCATCTGGTACTACAGCCAAGATCTTTATCAGATATAACACGCCTGTGACAATACACATATCGTGCATACCATCCAATAGCCAAATGCTTTGTTGCCTAAATTCAATTGACTAGAAAGATAATCATCACCTTCAGAGTGTTACTTCGTTAATACTTCTCTGTAAACTGTTTTATTTGGAGAGTGAATATGCATTTATGCTAATGATTTTCAAAACATGGTTTTGAGAAATTTTGCTTTGAAAGAGGTCGAAAAGTTGGTCACCGTGTTGACTTTATGGGTAAAGTATACGAACCAGTGGTTCGAGTTCTATTTTCGGCAGCTAGAGGAGTTAAAAAAGTAATACCCTAGGGATATGTGTACGTACTGTCCAAATAATAATTACTGTTGGGGGTAGATTTCTAAACATTGGCTTTTGAATTACACCTAAATACAACAGTTATCTTTTCCTCATTAATGGTTCAGAGTTTCCGAAATTAAGACATAATAGTCTACAGTACTAAAACCAAGCATCTAGATGGAGAACCTTTCACGGGCCACCTCTTGTGGCTTCATCATCCATTCATCTTCTCAAGAGTGTTAGACACACGCAAGGGTCGGGTTACGCTTTACCACCGCCCCATACCCCAACATTCCCAATAACCCAATCCCAACTCATTTAACCGTTCCTGAGATATCGAATATCTCTGGAAAAAAAAAACAAAAAAAGATCAGCAGTTTCCGGATCGTCCAAAAGCCATTCCCCAATCACTACTAACAAGCCAAGTCTGACGAAATTTAATTAAAATTTGCTATGTACTTAGTAACTATAAAAAATTGTACAAACGGTAGCTTATTTGTAGAAAAGGCAACTTGCCTTGACCGAAAGGTTTTCATTAGAGTTTTAGGTGGTTTTCCTTAGGTATGACTACCGAATATCGAAGCTGCAGTTTTTTACTAGTTTGATTTGATCATATTCTGTCTTCGTCTTCACCTTTTTTTTGACTAGAGATCTTTTAAACTTCTATACCAATTCGGCTTCATGAGGCTTTCTTTTTCTTTTCGCGACTGAGTGCCACTATAAGGAAGATTGTCCTACAAAAACCAGACTGTATATTCACGTAAATATACTGATGTAAAGAAATTTCAATTAAATTCATTTATTTTGTTTTTGTCAAATTTATTGCCAAAAAAGTTAAACTTAAACTTAGTTATTTTAGATCCTTATTTTTACATTTATTTACATTCTTTTAGAGTTCCTCAGACTCAGAAATTACCACACAATCTATTAAAAGCAAAATTTATGGTACAATAAATCCATTCACGAATTTTGGATCAAAGCCAAAATCTAATATTATTAGCATTATAATAAACATTATTGTAATATTACGTTTACTTATAGGGCAACGGTACGTAGTACGTATGCATACATACAATATACATTGCACAGGAACTTTATACACTACTTCAATTATTTCGATTGTTATGACGCTTGGATTCTAAAAATAGGCCTGCCAAGTTCAATTATAGCTAGTTTGCACTTTGACACCAACGAAAAGTATTACTATCCTATTGTTGATGCCTCCTTATCTAAATCTTCATTAATTTAATTGTTTAAATTTTGGCAGTGACGAAAATGGATCTTTTTTTATTCCTTTGTATTTATTCGTTCAATAATTGTTTTAAGTTTTCCATTAACTGATAAGTACTATTTTAGAACACGTTTTGTTTTTGTTTGATACATTTATAATGATTACTTAAGTATTTTATAAAATAAAGGCCTATATTGTTTGAAAATGATTTATGTTTTCATCGATACATTTTATAAATTTCTTGTAGTAAGCTCCATTCGAAAAATGAGAGAGCTTCCTACAGACTTGTACATCTTCACTAAGCGGATTATACAGCCGAAGATATATTCACGAAAAAATCTGATTAACGTAACCTAGCATTGCTTAGCTTAGTTTCTATCACTTTCGGTTCAAAATCTAATAGAGAAAAGTATCAAAATCTTTCACAAACTGCCGAATTTCAATAGGGGACTTCATGGAAATAAGCTGGACCACAAAAAGCGAGAAACGATAAAGGTAATCACCTCTACAAAAAACTGAAACGGAAACAGGTCGCCTCAGGGAGGCTTTACTGTCCGTTGACGATAGGAAAAAATAAAATAAAAAAGTCAAACGGGGATTTTAATGTAGCAAGCCACGATTAGATAAAAGTTAATAAAGTACATTTTCTGGGATGGTCGATTATATGTCAAGTTCTTGGCTTTCCGGCAGTTGATTATATAGAGTACTTTGTTGAAAATAATTCTGACTCATTTGTAAAATACGTAAATATAAAAATAACTCTTAACAATGTGAGCGATTTATAAAGTGATGCTTAAGTTAGGTATGTACCTACTGGAGTTGTTCAGCTGCAGGAATGCAAGTCCTGTCACTTTCCTAATCCGAAATAAAAAATGCTTTGTTTTATATAATGTACAAATGATAAAATGGCAGTAAAGCCATTTTTTAAATAAAGGATAAAGAACTATACCAACCAAGTGTAAAACTAACCAGATACAATATGGATGATCTAGACGAACTTTCAATGTTTTATTTCCTACTAAGGGCAAAACATCTAGTATCTATATATCTAAATCTAGTAGACTATTAATCAGATTTTTTTTCAAAAGCGACAGTTCAATGATCGTAAAACTAGATGAGTTTACTGTATTACTATTTCTTCATCACCATGAGATCGTAAATTGAGTGCAGTATTTCTCAACCCTTTTAAACTTGTAGATCATCTCAAAAATTTGTTTAGCCTATACAGATAATTTCTCGTCCATGATTTGTTTAATAGCGCTCCTTCATCGGATCCAATAAAAGAAGTCCAATCTCCATTCAAGTTTCCTCTGAAAAATCAAAAAATCTAAATGCCTGAACGGCTTGGACTTCAAACCGAGTTGTCTCTGGAATCACTTTGAAGAGTTTTCTCTACACAGAAAATACTTCAGAATGCGTCATTTTATTTCAAGGGCTCTTAAATCGCTTAGAACATGATGTTGAAATCAGTCCATTCAAAAAACAAATCGAATCCGAGTCATTGGCTTGCTGTAACAAATTACTTTTAGTTATCATCAGTCCGTTTATTGTTTGCTTAAGAATTATTTGTTCCGAATGATAAGTGCCTGACACGTCTGACGAGTCACTGCATTACATGAAAAAGATGGTCTCCTCATTTTTCAACATCTTTTGAGTTTGGAACCTCTTGGATGAACCTCCATCTGAGGTTTGGGATCCCTTCCATAGCTCGACACCTACCTCACAGACAGATACTTTTATATTTACACTTTATGCGATTGGTTCGGTCACTGACACCGATAAACAACGCCTTGGAAACTTCTAGTTGGGTGGACGTGCTAATAGCTTGGCTGCTCGTGAAGAAACAAAATCATAAAAAGTCCATCCATACAGCTTGAGCCTACTCATCTGAGCCGTCTTCGAGTTCATATGCAACACAGCTGAAACAAGAAGAGTTGCTTTCCAAAGCGCAGACTTTAATGTAACTATTCTGTTTCAAATTTTTTTGTAAACCAAACTATGGTATTCAGCAAGTTGAAGTCTATTATATGTGAGCGTCACCAAGTAGACATGTGGAGATGGTCGCTTTTGGACTCCCAATTAGACATAAAGGGAGTCGAATTTATATTTGCTACTGAAAGTCGTGGCGTCCAAGACACTTTGCGCAAACCTGTAAACCATAGTACTGACAGACCCTGAAGGATGATGATGATGCTGATCAGGGTTGTTTGTTTTTGGAAGCAATTTTGACCGTTATAGACTGTTAAAGTCTTTTCAACAAAAGTTGATGTCTTTAAAGAAGATGAAGGGTTGTTGTTGTCGAGGTATCTGCTTGGTAGAGAAAATGTCAAAGAATAAACAACGCGAATTGGAATCATTGCCGTTATGAAACACAGTATTTCTTGATTTTCCTTCTTGAATAGTTTTGATGACACTGGAAGCAAACAAGCTGTTGGTAGGTTGAAGAAAAAGCATTGGGATCTTAGAAACCAGAATTGTTGATTGGCATTCGTAAGAACATTTTAGAGAACGCGTCGAGTTATAGCTACTTCCATTTCAATATGAGGTCATGAAAAAACTAAAATCATGGTAAACACAATCAAGAGGTTCACGGATAAGCATCTCTACACTTTTCTGCTATTCAACTGTTTTAGAGCACTTCAGTAAAGCAAACCTTTAAAGGACTTTAAGGTCGTTTTTATAAAACTATTATTAGAATGTCATTGATTTGCGTCGTCCGCACACTGAAAGTTCAATAAACAAAAACATGAGTTTGTGTTTGTTTATTATTTTTTCCCAAATACATGATTAATGCATTAAGATTATCGAGTAAAAGTAATTTTCACTAATTAACTAAATTTTTTGCGATGTGGGTGTTACCTCTTTATTATACTTTGCGTGGCAATTTTTATTTTCAAGTTGACACAAATCATTCATGATGTGTAACATTTTATAGATATAAATGACTTTTATAGATATAAATGACTTTATAATTTCATTTTTTATAATTGCTTACGTATGAAATAATCACAATAATAATAACTCAAGTAAATTATTTAATTCTTGTAAATCTCAATTTTTAATTATGAAAAACCGGATATAACCAATTATTAAATCTGAAACTTCCTGTACGTAAAATTTTATCGTAATGAATACTCGAAGTTATAATTTTAGATACTAAGATGTATTAATGACAGAAATCGAAGACGTCGAGATTAATAATAGAATTATATCGTCCAATCTTAATTATTGCTAAAGGTCAATTTATGCTTTTATCTGATTAGGTGTCTCTATATATAATTTAATTAAGTGTATCATTACATCTTCATCCTTATTTCATTTAACAAGAAAATGATAACAGTAATCAGAACGGGAATTTTGAAATTTTATAACTTATAAATAAGTGGTTTGTTACTAAAAAAAACTTCCTTACAATACAAATGAGTGATGTGTCTTTTTCCATTATCAAAAAATAATTTTTATGTTTTACTAATCTTTATTATCAAATAGAAATGATGAATTTTATTGAAATCAAGGTTTGGATGTAAAAAGAAAAAAGTATTTTTTTAAAATAAAGCAGTTTTTCAATTAAGGGTCCCATCCCTGCAGCCCCCATGGAATATCCGCCACAGGAACTATTCTTTTTTATATTATTTGAATATTTCTTGTTTTTTATCGGCCAATCAACTCAATTATTAGAGAACAGGAAGCTAATTTTTATTTTCACAAGCACTTTATTTATTTTTAATGGTTTTTGGGAAATCCCAAATTTTGCAACAACCGCTATTGCAAAAATAGAATTAACTCGTCTTGATCATTAATTAATTACGGGAAAGTGAACTTAATAATATAGATAAGAGTAAACTTTATTATTAAATCAATATCATCTAAAAATAACAATCTTCACCAATTTCTGAATTGCAAGATAGCAAATGATAGATCACGCTTTTTCTTTTTTTTTCTTTTAAGGCAACTTACAATAAATTAGTATCTTGTACAAGGTCTTCAATTCACGGAAGATTATTTAAAGTAAGGTTAATGTTGAAAAAGTGAAGGTACCTTTAATAATAGAGACAGCGTGAAACTTCAGAATCAATTTCTAGACAAAAATTGAAAAATTACAGTTTTATTTGCTTATATGGCAACAGTGAAGTGGAAAATTCATTGATTTACTTTTTATTTGGCAACCAACCTTTTTTTATCTAATCATGTCACCGTCTACACGTCAATTTTGCAAGTTATCGATAAGCAGTTTTAATTTTATTTTATTATCTGCTTTAGAATCTTTAGTATTTTCCTTAAAGTATCAGCGTTATTTTCTTTTATTTCGTTTGCATCTGAAAAATTAATCTTCTTGATATTTCCTTTCTTCATCAACGATTTATATCTATATTTTATCGTTTTTATTTTAATCATTGTAATCAAAATATTTTTATCTGATTCAGTTGCATAGTTGACTTTTCTATACCTTTTGCCATTGATTGCATCACTGCTTTTTAATATGAGACAATCAAAGAAAGATAAAGATGTCCTTTGTTTCGGAAAGTTCTAAGTAGTATAGAATGAAGAACACGTTAAAGCAACATGATCGATAAAACTTACTGTACAGAGTTTCGTAGTGTAGGCTGCCAACTGCATCAGCTGCTTTCTCCATATCACGAAAAGGATACAGTGAGATCGCATTACTTGTATTATAAATAGCCATAATCAAATAGACAGCGATTACATTTCTTTTGACTTACTGTTGGTATATTTGGCAAGAATCAACCCTTTGGTATGGTTTACTACAAAAAGTTATTGACACAGCAATGAAAGGAAGTGAATGCAGGTTTTCGCAGTTTTAATACGTCATAGATAGAATTACCTAATAAATTTCGTCACATTCTTCTGATTTGCCAATTTGGCTTTCATTTCCAAAAAAGTTGCCAAATGTCTGAAAGTATTATCTATGTTGTAAGTCCAACAGTGGCGCAGTTAAGAAACAATGCATTTTCTAGATCAGTGACTTATATTTAGTTGCCAATTTAATACTCCTTTATAAATAAATAAAAAAAATGAAATTAGTTAAAAACAGAATCTGTAATCTTCAATCTTTCTTAATCAAACATGGGTAATCAAGAGATAATGTTATGTTAGAGGCAACAAACAAAAATATTTTTTTCCAATTTCCAGTTTCCAGCAAAAAACAAGTATTTGTCATGGTCTTGTTTATCAAGTCTTGCTTTTCTTCATACTAACAGCAAACACTTTCGTGTCTTGGTTTAGTTTCTAACTTTTCTCTACTGATTTCAAGCGTTGTGCATTTTTCTTTGTTCAAATTCTATGAAAACATTACTGCTGTGATGAGTACAATATTTCAGAAGATCTGAATAAGAAGAGGGAAGAGGATACTAAACATTTCTTAGCAACTTTTATCTTGGATCTATTGAGCAATAGTACAAGTATTATCCTTTTTGGCTCCTCCTTGTATATCTTCTGCTGGCAAGTTTTGTACATAGGTATATCTAGTCAACAGTGATCTGTAAGATTAACATTAATACACAGAGATCAGTGTTGGAAATCTATAGCTAGGCATGTATCTGTCATTAACTCTTGCACGTCTACCTATTTTCATAAGATGCTTCTGAAACGATTCTTATTGATACAAAACTAACTTTCCTTTCGCTATCGTTTTTGAGTCTGTCTCTGATAGTGATTTTATGTTTCTCGATATTCTCATTTCTTTTACTTCCTAATCTGAGATTTCGTAGATAAATTGATATCATTGGAGTTTTGTTGGCTTGTGTACGGATCTGCCCCCAAATATTTAAATTGTTGTACATGATCTATGGTTTTGTAATGTATAATTTGATGTGACTATCGCTGCTGTCATGTTGTGTCGCTTTAAGCCTATAGAGTAAACATTGCAGGTCGTCCTCATTCTTTGCTAATAACAACAGACCTCCGCTTAAGCTAACACTTGAAATAAATAATTTACCATACCCATAAGGGTCACAACTGTACACGGAGTTGAGTAGCCAATATCAAAACAACTTTTGTAGACTCTACAGGATGTTAAATAGTACAGAGTGTCAAAAATCCAAAAGCAAAGAAGAATAGTAAATTTGAACGAAGGAGCTAATGCTCAGACATCAGTCAAAATCATGAT
Source organism: Ignelater luminosus (assembly GCA_011009095.1). Lineage (NCBI taxonomy): Eukaryota > Metazoa > Arthropoda > Insecta > Coleoptera > Elateridae > Ignelater > Ignelater luminosus. Next base: position 61,329 of record VTPC01005655.1, on the reverse strand, counting down.
CAATCCTTATTAATATACCAAATTTCCTCAATATAAAACTGGAATATTGATTGTTGACTAACCTTTCCTTCTCCTTTGCTTTAATAGCACGATATTCAGATTTGGAATCAATTTTTCTAAGGCACGTTTCTGTGTGGTCGTACTTAAAGGAATATCACAGGCCGCATGTAGAGTTATAAAAGTGATAGGATCGCATAGTCATGAACCTTGATATCTCACAAATCACAGAGCAAGTTGCTCAGAAATAAAATATGCTTACAATCTTGCACCGCTGGGGAGTGGATGCTTGAGCGAGAGTGGTAGTTTTGGATAAAAGTAGGCATAAGTAATTTGATTTTCAAAAATGCAGTGATCTATGGAAATTATGTCATCCAGAGTGTTCTTGTAACAATGGTATGCGGGAATCTTGCGACACCTTGGTCGTAGACTCTATTACGTCAAGGTGTGAAATTCAAAATCTTACGAGTTCCATGGTAGGTCCACCATGAAAGACTGGACATAAGAGAAAGTTCAACACGAACATGAACAAGAAGACTAGAACGAATGGAAATTCCGGCTTGACGCGAAATAAACCGATATTTATTTATTTTTAATTAGTTCTTCTGTTCACTTTCTTTGCGGCGCTCATGGTCTTTACTAAAGCATTTTGTAGTTGCAAGGTATGTATGTCGTGGTTTATTCACGTCTTAACGAGCTTCTTTGAATGTTTACACATGTATTTCTCTTAGCAGGCTTGTAATTAAAGATCTGTCTGTGTTAAGAGAAGACCGCCTTCATAGGTTATATTTTTTTATCTGAACAATGACCACCCGGTATATTTATGAAGCACAGTAAAAAAAAAAGTTTGGAATCCAAATACTAAAATGACTTAAGAAGAATTGCGTGCTGTTTTAAGTGGAGTTTATGCTGAAAGATACTAATTGGTTATGATTTCTATGCACAGCATAACCTCGAAAAATAAAACCTCGTATATAATATTCCGTGTACCGTCGCAACAATGAATTAATACAATGTCTTGACGTACGTACAAAGTGTTAAAATTGCGCATAATTTGTTTATATACATGAACATTAAAGTTTATTATGAATATGAACAAGATGAATGGTATCATTTATGATTTAGAGAGAAGGCGTTGTGAAATTTCTCTCATTAACGCCTTGTATACGTAGTAGTGTAGTAGACGTTTCGAGATCAACAATCTAATTTTTCCTTCTTTAAATTCTGCTTACGTAAATCAGCTCCACTTAAATGGACAAAGATCAGTTCCACAGACAAATTATTTCGATAGGAAACTCTCGTGTCTGAGAATCAATTTATTAGCAATATTTATGTACAATAATTGTTGATTAACCTCAAGCCAAAAGTTCACGCATTATGGATTTTAAATGAACAAGTCGCTCCAGTTTTAACATATGAATTGTTTATTTATAATTTTTTATCAGTTAAATACTGTTTTAAAAATATCCGAAACAAATTTATATTGTTTTAACCTTGCGTGATTTTAATTTTACGCTTCTTTAATCTTTGTATATACAATTTCCTGTTTTTTTTCTAAATTTCTGTAAGCGCATTTAATAATTGCATCAACCGGTTAAATCCTAAACGTATTATAATAACGAACCTACACATACATTCTCGCCTTTTTTTACTAGAATTTTTTGCCTCATTAGAATCCCAAATGTCTGCCTCAACGCCAATTATACAAGAAACTATTTTACATATTATACATACGAACCGGTTAAAACCGGATTTTACTTTATAAAATATTCCGAAAGTTTTTTGCTTCTTATTTTATTGGAACAGGTCGATTTCAGATTACTAATGGTTTTTAAGAAGGGATTATGCAATGAATTTAGAATTGCATTACAATTTATTTATTAATATTTATTTACTTTTTAACCTACGTATTTTCTCACATGATTGATCATGTTATTATCATAACAAGTAGCACTATACATCATGATATGAATTACAGTTTGTGGTGCACTTACTGATTGAACTAAAACCAAAGCTGACGCAAATGTGTAATGAAAGTAATACGAAGCTTAACAGATGGTACATAGTAATAACGGACGTAGTTATACGTAGACGCACTTCCGCATCTTATTCTGAATGGCATGTAGTATTCACATTGATTGAATGTCCTATTTTCTTTCTTTTTTACAGTTTAACCCCTGAAACGGTATTCTGGAGCCGAAAAGTCTGGACCCTGGAATTCTCGACCGGAATGAAACTTAAGGTTATCTTCAGTTTGACGTCATAACCGTGACTTGTTTTTCATCTCCTACACGTTTTCCATTAATCTATGTACTTTTGAAACTATTATGTAGAAGTGTTTTCGTAACTAAAATATTTTAGTTTGATTTGTAGAAAGGACGAACTTATATCAAAATGCAGGAGGGGATTAAATAATTTTGGTTTAATGTTTTTATTAATTCTACAAGTAAAAACATAAATTCATTCATTTAAAGAAGTCAGAGAATTTGTTATTTGTTGTTTGACCAACTTTAACAGCTTACAAAAGAGCTAAACAGAAATTTGCGTGCCGTCAAAGCTTGTCTATGAAGAGATATGCCAAAGTCGTTTCCAAGGCCACCAGGTTATTTCTCTCTGGGGCAGATTCTTTTTTTAGCATTGAACAAACAATAAATATGTTTATCTTATCCTCTTTATTGAGATTCTAATAAAATTATGAAACAAGATTCAGGCTCTTAGTAATGGTCGAACAAACCAGACTAGTATGGAAGGTATCAAGAAGAATAATTAAGGAAGTGATTAAATGTTCAAAGAAGTCAAAAAGGTCCTTGGTATCTATATCGAGCTGTTAAGATTGAAATCTCAAAATCCATAAATCATATTATTCAACTTTCTTCTTTATCCATCTACCACCTACAAGAAACTGAAGAAGCCTAAATGCTTCCACTCTCAGCTTGTTAGAAATCTCGGTCTTATAGACTATGTCAATTTTCTAAAGAAAAAGGCATGGAAAGAGCTTCGTTATTAATCTGAGTATTCTCCAGAAATTCTAAATCCTACAAAAACGTAAAAAAGGTTTATTTTCTCTTCTAATTTTTGTTCTTTAGTTCACCATAACTTCAAAATCTACACTCCATAAAACCTTGCCTACAGGTCTAAAATCAAAAATTACGCATCAGCATCGCATGCTATTTATCTTGAGTCGGAAGTGTTGTTTTGCTGTAGAGGATGGATGTTCAATCATCAATATCCAACCTTTAATTTCATTTCCAAGTTGGTTGGAAAACTACGGCGAAAGTGAAACCAAAAGGGAAAGATGAAGTTGATCAACTATGAAAGTATGAATCATTGGTGGAACTTGACAAGAGATCTACTCACATACAGTGTTTACATTTAGCAATAGAAAAAACAGTTTCATCAATACCAATCACACCAACAGAAAGTTCTATAAATATTCGTAAACACACTTTGTTGTTCTTGTAAGATTTTTGCAAGATCAATAATTCTACAAATATCATGATTCGGAGTAATATGGCTTGTTTTACATACGATTCAATGCTGTAAGTAGCAAGTGCAACGGCTGCACAAGCACTGGATTCGTAACGAAGGAAGCCCTGTAATGGAACTGACAAAAGAATTTAAAATTTTACCGTGCCCTGTTGTGCAGTTCAAATGTTAGTAGACAGCGTTGCTCAATCTCTGGACGTCATCACCCGCAGATTTTTTTAAATACAAATTTGCAGCGTTTTTGATGCTCCATTGTCTCAAATACATTGGCGTTCTATTCCATACTATTTCTTGTTAATCCGTGTTGAATACAGGGTGTTAGTGAACTAATAGTAGTCCGGGAAATGGGTGGTAGGGGACATCAATACAAACAGAAAAGTCTTATACAACCATGGTCAAATCTCAACGGTTTTCCCAGAAACGATTAATAAAGTTCCAAACTTTCATACGTTATTATTCAATAACTAATGAAGATTCTACTTTGAGATTTGTTCAGAAGACTGGTCTCATCCAGCCTAATAAAAAAGTATTGTACAATTGTTTTGTAAATTTATTAGTTTAGCCACAAAAGAACAAAATGCATTACGAAAACTGCATGAATGAAATTACTAAGAGAATTGACGACTCTGCACTAGTTGAAAAGAAAATTTCACTTTTACACTTTCTCCTTCTTTAACCCTAGTCAACTCAGACATTCCAATAAATTGCAGGTGGTTTGTTCCTTTTACTGTCAGTTATCTTCTTTTATCTTGGTCAAAGAAGTAAACCCATCTTTGTTCTGCTTTTAAGCTATTAACTGCACCCTCTACTAGGTTTACATACAACCGTACTCGTTTAAATCGAGTAATTTAGTTTACACACTGTATTATTAATTGTGTAAAAATCGTTTGAAACTTGACTATGTTCTTGCAGTGTCAATTTACATAAAAAGTGGTTTTTGTTGAATGATGGTTTCCAGGATAACCTAACATCAAATTAGCTACAAGTAACTTTTTTAATTTACTTTTTTCAATTATTCCCTACAAACCATTACAAGAAGTCTAGTTTTAAACGATTTGTACAATAATAACCTACACCCCTTTTAAGTAGGTACTACAAACAGAAGATTATTTACGGTTTTACGACCAAGGATTCATTCCAGGTAAAACTTCTTAGAAAATTGAACTCAACTTTCTAGTGATTTATTAGGGGGTGTCTAAAATACATGTGCATAAGGCTATAATCAAGGTTTTAGTACGACATCGTTGCCAGATAGTGCTAGCTATTTTTCACATTTTTTTACTTTTACTAGGCTTTTCTATTTTAAATGACTTTTCCTATCACCTGTTTCACGGAGTACTATTAGTTCACTAACACCCTGTATATTTCAGACGTAACTATTTAGCAAAGCTGGCTTCCGTACGAAAATCAGAATATCAGTTCAAGTGAGAGTTTTCAACTCTTCCCTTAGTAGAGTAACAGCCGAAAATGTCTTAGAGCTCAACCTCTCATACGAAGTATGTGAGAAAAGTAATGAGACTGATTTCATACTAACCAAAGTTTTTATTTTTTTCAAACAACAATGTTATCCCCTTCAAAGTAGTTCCCTTGGGCAGCTATACACCGGCGGAGTCGTTGTTCCCACTCTTGGTAGCAGCGCTGGAAGTCTTCAACTGGTATGGCTTTTAACTGGTCGGTCACAGTCTTTTGAATGTTCTCCAGAGTTCCAAAATGACGTCCTTTTAAGACATGTTTCAATTTCGGGAAAAGGAAAAAGTCACAAGGACTCGAATCAGGTGAATAGGGGGAATGAGGAACAACAGTAATGCGTTTTGAGGTCAAAAATTCACTGATGGAAATTGCTATGTGACACGGAGCATTGTCATGATGTCTGTCAAAATTTGATGCACGGTGAAAGTGTTTAAATTTAACTGTTCACTCATCATCCTTATTGTTAAACGACGGTCTGATCTCACAAGAGCCCTCACACGTTCAACGTTTTCGTCAGTTTTTGAAGTTGAAGGTCTCCATGAGCGAGGTTCATCTTCAACGTGTTCTCGGCCGTCCAAAAATGATTTGTGCCAGCGGAAAACTTGCGCTCTTCATAAGCACTAATCCCCATAGACCTGTTTCAACTTTTCAAAAGTCACACTCGCGGATTCACCAAGTTTAACACAAAACTTTATTGCACAACGTTGCTCTAAATTCCGATGCCCCATTTCTGTAACACACAACAAAAACACAACTTCACTGATGGCGCTGTCAAAAATAATGTGTCAGCTGTACGGAGTTGTAACTCGGACTGAGGAAGTGGAAGCGATAAACAAACCGGTTTAGCACAGGCCGCTAGACACAACGTTGCCAGATCTCCCGCAGTGTTGCCAGTCTCATTACTTTTCTCACACACCTCGTATCTTTTACATTCTTCCAAGAAGTGGAAAGAAGTTTTTCGTCCTTCTCACATTTAGGGCTTGTTGGGTCCTTCTCTACAACTATGATGGACAGGTGTCTTCTTAGAGTGCAGCGGCCTGTGGGGTTCCCATTTAGTAGACTTGTTCAATGTTCATTTCCTACCCATTTATCAGTTTAGCTTTGACAAGTTGAATCAGCTTACATGGTCTTTCGCCTGGCGATAGCTGCTGCTTTTTAACCAGTTCTCTTCTCGAGCTTTGTTCAAGGATGATGTTGCTTTGAAATCTTCAAAAAGACAAGGTTAACTTCCTTTGTTGTGACGACCTTTTCCTCAGCATCTGCACTTCTGAACATAGATCTCTTGTTCTGACTGTGCAGACCGTTTTTAGTACCTCTTTACTTTCGAAGCAGATATAAATCTTTCACTCCGTCGTGCTTGGTTCCACCGATATGATGGCAAAAACTTCCATCTGGAACCGTGTCTTCCCAAGAACTTACAGTTTAAATAGCAAGTGAAATTCAAAGCTTTAAGTCTGAAGCTCGACACTAGTATAAAACATTGAAACTGCAACGTTGCTTGATATTTTTCAAGCTCTTCGGGACTACATTAGTTGAGTTAAATCCAAATATCAATATTTCTTTACAAATATCCCTCGTTCTTCTCGCTTTTACTGCTTTATGTGAGAGAAGTTTTAGAATGTTAGAATTAATCACAGATTATTAAGATCAACTATCGGGCACGAACGATCATTAACAAAATTATACCAGCCAATTTTGCCTTGAAGATCAAGCTGCCCATTCTTGTTCTAGATGTAAGGTAACTCCAAATTGTCATTTTCGAGAATTGGAAGTTGTACCATGTACCAAAACATTATCACTTGCGGCTTTTATGTAAATTGATGAAAAGACTTGGTATAGTACAGTGATATCCGCCTTTCAGACTATTAGACACTAAGATTGTTGTACTTTAGCCTTGGAGTTTAGTTCTGGTAGATTTACCAAGAGAGTTCCAAGAAACAGAAACAACAAATTCATGATATCTCATGGTATCTGAGTTATTCTCAGTGAATACTTAATTCTAGTTTTGTTTTCCACTTCCAATAGTCAAAGGTTTCTTTTTCAAACTTAACTTCATTGTCGCAGGCTTCTTACCGATATCAGTTTATTGTAAGAAACACCAAGATTCTCAGAAAAATCTTCCTTTTTTGTAGCATTCTGCGCTTGCGTATACTGCAACTTCTTCTATTGTCGTCAACAAGTTTCGGTGACGGTACCGATACTCAGGATTGGCTTCAAAACTTTAATCAGTACCCATTCTACTCCAAGAGTGATAAAAGAAGAAAAGCGCTTTAGCGACAGCAGCCAGAGTACCGACATACTGAATGAACTTAAGGGACTTCTTTTATCAACTTTTTGACCTTTAGATGTTATTGGATTATAATGCCTCTTCGACCTTTGCAAAAACAGAGAAAGTTGAGAGAAATAACGTGACTAAATGAAACACTCTATCGTCGTGTCCTACGAATAAGAAATTTAGTTTCTTGGCATACACAAAACGAATCGAGCTTCTTCTACAAGTTTGTCTAAATTTATTTGCTAGGTGACAACAAAGAAAATGAAAGAACCAGTAGAATGTCTTTTCGGTATAGACGTTTTAAGGTTGTTTTGTGATATTTTGGTGGAGGTGCCTAAGCATCGATTTTTCTACAGTTATACAGTTCTATGGTTTCTATAGAACAAGAATCTTGCCAGAAATGATTTAGCAATTCCAGCATTCATTCTTGCAGCTATGAACAATACTAGCAAGGCAATTAACATTATGCGACTAACTTGATTTTAATCTACTAGACCAGAGGCGAAACAACATAATTTTATTACCTATTTAAGTGATAAACTAAAAAAAAACGTCTGAACTGAATTTGTAAAATAATTATTGAAAAATACAGTCGGCTTGTAATAGATAAATAATACTTCTAACCAAACTATGCGATGTTAAAAGCCAGTTAAATGATGTTAAAGTAGGCAAATGCATAATAATCGTAATTTCGAAAGCCAATAAAGTCATAAGGAAGAACTAACAATATGTAATTTGTAATTCTACGGGCAGGTGGTACAAATTATTCATAACAAATGAACATTTGGCAGACCTCCCTCAAAAGAAACACATGCTCTACTCAATTTTTATCAAATTAAAATTTTCCATTACCAATTCCTTGTTTCCTATTAGACGCAAAGTAGATATAAATATTAAAGTATTCAGAAGTGCATTTACGTAGGAAGGCGTAGTTTATCTTCAAAGTAAAAGCGTTCATAATTTTTCTAACGACCTCCTCTATGTATAGCATTGTCACAAGCACATTAGCAAATATAATCAGTAAACTTTTGCATAATAGATTGTACGTACTTAATTTTAATGGACGTATACATAATGTTTTGTTTACTTATGTTAGAACAAAATGCATATTCATGCGAAAAAAAAATTGAAGATCCATTTAAACAGAATGAAAGTACTCATGCACGTTTAAACATCTTTTAAACTCTCAAAATGTAAATACCTCCTTTTTGGCATAAATCACTTTCATTTCCATTTTGGGAATTTTAATAGAAATGTCTTTATCACATTATCTTATTATCACTACGACTAGGATTATGATGTGGTAGTTCTTTAATAACGCAACACTAGGACGGATACGGTCTGCTTCTGAAGACTGCACTGTTTTGCATAGAGATTAGTATATCTAAACAAAATTTTGACAAGAAGCCAAAAAGCAAATAGTACAAATTTTATGACGTCACTTATTGTATACTCATTTAACCAGGAAGTGTAATAATTTATTAATTCTACTGCTTTTAAAATAAAATCGTGAATTACATCTGAAGAAGTTAAATAGTTTTGAGTGTACAATATTGAGGATTACAATAAATTTTATTTTAGGAAGAAATTAAAATAGATAAAGTTTTGTACATTTCAACGCCCACACCTGGTTTTAAAAGAACATAAAAGTGTTTTTAGGATTAACTACTACCACTTTACTCCTTCTTGCTATTTTAGATCTGAACCAGTGGCTTTTAAATTTTCATATGTAAACAAATAGAAGATATAAAAGCATTAATGGACGTTTTTATGGATCACTGTGTATTGTTTACTACAATTTGGTTTATAAACACGTTCTTTTCAATTTTAGATTTTATTAAAGTAAAAGCAATAAAACGTTAATCGGATTATTTACTAATTTATTGTTTGGAACTCCTTGAAAAACCACACACGAGTTGCAGTAGACAAGCCAAAGTTGCATCGCGACGCAGACGCTATTATTATAACTGTAGAGTCTGAGATTTGAATTTTTAAGTTAAAATTATTTTATTTTGTTTCGACACTATTTAGTTTAACTTGAAGTTTCACTTTTTGACATACTTTATTTCTTCTTATGAATTCAGGCAGAAAATCTAAAAATAGTTGATATATAATAGAAATAATAAAGAAAACTGGTCTGCACTCTATGATGGTCAGCTAAATTGCTTCTAGTGATTCCCAAGTACAAAAATGCTTTGTTATAGTAGGTTATTAAAAAGATTTGTCTTTTGATCTATAAGTATTTGTCTCTTGAGTGCAATAGACATAAAAGTGTTTTTCCCAATTTTGACTTTAAAAATTTCCTTCAATAGTGTTTATAGAAAGTAAATTTTTCTATAAATATTAATACCTACAAGAAAAGATTTAATGCAATTTAAAGTAAGCTACACCAGACTAACCAATTGGCGGTCTTGAGTGAGTGAGAAGCTTCAATTAAAACAAATCGCAATCTATAGGGGGGAAGGATTATCAAATTGAAAATAAAATATAACTCTGCAAAATATCTAGTTCCTTCATTCGTCCTACCCATTTCTTGGTAATTACGTTATTCTGGCTAAAAATCTTTCATTCTTCGGAGTGTCAACTTGCCAATTCTTCACCAGATAGACGCAAGCATTAAATTCCTAAACAGTATCTGTAAGATACTATTGATTTTCCAAAAGATGCCTTTGGCCCAACTTGCAAGAACATTCAAATTCTTCTTTTCCTTCCTAGATACTTTCAATCTTCCCCTCATTGTCAAGTTGCATTGCAAAGTTGATATTATACTCTTTTACGATCTACTATTTCATCTACCGTCCCTTTAGTTGTCACTGTAGATGTCAAACAACAGTCGATCAACATTAGAAAAGATACCAAAAGAAGAATTTCTGCTAAATGAAATGTCTTACATATCTTTCCACGCTTCTGCTACTATGATCGCAGATATTTCGATAAAATTAGTTGAACTGGTAGAATTTTAAGTAGTTTTTCATCAAATTATCTCTGCGGTAGTGTTCAGGTATCACATAATATCAGATATGTTTCAGAATGGCGGGTCTAGAACTCGAAAAGATTCTCTTTGTAAAAAGCCACATCATGTATTCGTTTTTAATAAGACCCAGCGTAGCTTACTTCTAAATTCTAAATCTTAAAAGAAACGTGAGATACGAGTACGTTTGATAAAACACTAATTGAAGAAGTAATTTTTAGGGAAACAAAATTAAAATAGAAATAAGCCCGAAATTTAGTGAATATTACAAAATAAAGACTAAGTAGTAGTAGAATCTTTTCCAGACTGATCAGTGACCAATTACCTTCTTACTAATCCAAATACTTATATCTATTTTTGCATGCTTGTAGATTCTTTGGCCTTCCTAATTCTTCTTATATTCTTTTTTGTAGAGAACTCAAAAACTGACGATTTCTCTAGCTTGGGAAGCTTTTGTCGCGTTGTTCTTTTTTTCGATGGAATCAATTCTTTGATAGCGTAAGAACCTAGTTACTGCACTGCAGTTGTCATATCAGACCAAAAGATAATATTGTTTTTGTCCTCTTGTCATCAATTGCTGTTTTATACACACTCCTTCAAGTAAACGTCTGGGTTCAGAAAGCCTTTGTAAATATTGCCAGTTTCGTCAATTGGTTGCCAAACAAAATATATTTTGAAAAAGCTCGCCTTAATTGGCGTATTTTACATCAGTTCTCCTGCGAGCATAAAAATATTACTTGCTAGATATCTTCGTCTGGGTCAGCAGCTAAGTATGTTTGTGTTTTTTGTAGCTGCATTTGTCAATGCAAAAGTGGGCAAAAACAGACTGACAAGTATCAATACTACTTTGTTTTTCTCAAAGTCACCCAAGTCTTTCCATGCATAGCCAAATTTCGTCCCTTAGTGTTTGTTAACTCAAGTTGAAGCTAAGCCCATGTGGTTTTCTTGCGATATTCCAGATCTAGGTACTTTCAGTACTACAAAGTATGAAGTGCAGGCGAGAAACTCGCTACACATCTTCATGGCGTCAGGACTTTGAAAAACCAGAACGAAATATTATTTTCTTTTTTTCAAATGAATCTATTGCCATGCCATGTAATATGGCTCAATAGGTTATTTCTCTGGAAGATGTGCCAGGTAAGTAAGGGTTAACGATTAGTTTGGTTTCAACTGAAAATGTTGATTTTATGATTTTATAGTCGTTTCTATGAATAAACCAAAAGCGCCAATGTCGAAAAAAGGTGAACTTTTAAATTAGCATTATTATCTGTGGCTCGTTTAAACTGTCTAGAGGAAATCCAAGTGCAATAACAAACTACAAAGGGATCCTCTGACTGCTACGCAATCTATACTTTTTGCTTTAAGTTCCGAAAAGTGAGCACTTCCAGTTTTTTGAAACTACATTTTGGTATCAAAAATGAAAAGGTACTGATGTTTGTTATATCTACTGCTAGATCCATTTGCAAAACACTGATAGGTACAAAAATAAAAATAAATACAAATTCAGACTTAAATCATTTGTCATGAATAGAAAGATAGAGATAGACCATAACAGACAAAATTCTTTGCCCTTTCTTTTTGAATGAGACCAAGTGTCGTGTTCTGACATAGGACATGCTTGATCAGTAATGGATTTGGATTTCCAAGCTGCACAGTTACAGTAAAAAGCATAACCTTGCGCATGCATACCTTTGCCTAATTTATTTTTCCTTGGTTTGTCAAAACTATAGATCAAGGTATAAAGTCTAGATACATCTCATTATTATTGACAGCTGATGATGAGTTGTTTGAGAGTTCAGACAATAGTTAAAGTCACTACGATCAGTAAAGTACCTTCCATTTTGATAAGTTTGGTCTTACAGAGAGAACGTATGAGAGAATAATGCGTTTTCGTTTGTCAAAACGAAATTTCAAAAGAAGAAATCAATGTATCTCATTGCAAAGAAAAAGAAACGACTGCGTGATTAGACAATTAAATTTTCTTTTTCAGTAATCAATGGATCGACGGAGATGTGATCATGTTAGAGTACTTAAGTTAATTTTAAAATGCAAGTTGAAGCAAAAGATTGGTCTCTAGCAACAGAAGCTCACGTCAAGAATGAAAGACTTCAGGACAGAAAGGATGACTAAAAGAAAAATGTATTCAGACTAATTAGAGTCAGAATGAATATATTTAAATTATTCCTAGTTAAAGTTTATGCTTTTGGTAAACTCAAGCATTTATTAGTTTAGACTCATTTCTATGTTAGCTTAGAATAAATAAAAAAAAATAAAAGCCGATAATTTTTTTAGCAAGTGAGTGAACCTTTTATCCTGATTAAATCGCAGGTAAGATTATTGTTGGGTTTGATAGAAACGGTGCGTGAAACTGCATCTTCGCATTAGCATGTTTTTACAAGCTGAAACACGTGTTCTACTCCCCTCTGTAAAAGTCAAACCTGTTAAGGGTGAATTTATGCTGTATTGTTGTATCAATATCGGTTACCGGGGGGGGGGTTTGTTAGTGTGTAATATGCAGTCGAAATACTTCTTTTCAAAATAAATTATGAATCGATGCAGGTCTTAACTGGTTTGAAAAGGGATTCCACCATACTATGATTCCACTACCAATGGCTTTTTTGTAACGGGACAGCCCTCTTTTGATTTGTATTAATTAATTTAAAGTTGTTTTTAAAGTTAAATTTTAGAGTTAAGTGGAATTAGAAATACAATGATAAATCTATAATAATTAATTATTGTAGAAAAAAGAAAGAAAAATGAAATAATGTGTCAAGGTTACTTCAGATTATAATATTTATAATGAATAGTAAAAGGATTTCGATGATGAAGGAATGTAGTATCTCAATTATAATACTGTTAAGAATTTCAAATACTGTTAAGAATATAAATAATACGAACATTGTTATAACGGAACTTGGCGTTCAATCTCTTTTATTGACGTTCTTGGATTGTTATTGCGAAAACATTAAAACAAAAATTAGATACGTTAGCATCAAACATAATTTTATTCGTCTTTAATGAACGTAATATCTGGCATAGATGTTAAAATAAAAAGCAAATCTTTGTATTTTTTACATCTTATCTAATTCTATAGTGTTTTGTTATATGTAGAGCTAAAATCTGTTTAATAATAATTTTGTTGTTAGCTTCAGAAATTTTTCAGATATTGGTATATTTCTTTTAAAAAGACATTAAGATGTAACAGTTATAAGTTTGCAACTTTGTTTAGAATTTCAAGAAACTATAGTTGTACCATTTTCAAGAACGTACACTAGCCTGCAACTTAACCAGAACGGCAAGAAATAAATCTCTGTAAAGTGCGACCTACAGAAGTTCCTTACTCATGCCGAGAAACCGCCGTCTTCGGGCTAGTCAAACAAGTAAATTCTTGTTTATGACTCAGGTTACAAAATTAAGTATCCACTGTTTTCTATAATTAGCATTTGCTTTTAGCTGTTAGAGGTTCATGTAATAGCATCTGTGCTACAGTAGCAAATCTACCATGAAACTAGTAGGACTAGTTTATAATCAGGCACTGACATAAGACCAGATTCTTTCATAACAATTTCCTAGTTACATTTGCCAAAAAAGACAAGACATAATGCTCCGCGCCTCACATAGGGATGGCGCCACTATGCTCAATATTTCGATGATATTGCATTTGTTTGTTATGGGTATGACAGTCTCAAGCATTGTCTAAGAAAATGGAAAAGCTGGAAATTCGTACTGTGATTCCTCTTCATCGAATGCAACAGTTAAGCTTTGAATTTAAAATCAGTCGGACGAGCTCCAGTGATGAGGCATGCACTGACTACACCAAAAATATTCGAAAAAAATTTTGGTAAACCATAGAGTGAAAGTAAGTGAGACAGAAGAGACTTTTGGGTATGACAAAACTATGTGCTAGAGATGGGTGACGCATTGGGTTATAGCTGAACAAAGCAATACCTAAAAGACGTTTCAATTGATTGTTTGGTACTCCCTAAACGCAATCCAACAGTTGATGAGACTTGGGTTCCCTACAACACTCCTGAGACCAAGCAGCAGCTAAAACAGTAAACCGCTAAATGCGAACCAACTCCAAAGAAGGCCGATAAGGTTACGGCGACTGTGGAATACTTTCCGCTGACTACCTTGAAAAAGGAAAAACAATTAAAGGCGAGTATTGTGCGAACTTATTGCAGCATTTGAACGATGACATAGAAATGCAACAAATTAAAGCTCGAGAGTAGAAAAATAAAAGAAAGTCAACCCAAGAAAATGTTGATTTCTTATTCGGTCTCTAAACTATTCATCTTACTCACGTACGTACTCAAAAAAAGAAATAAAAACCAATTTTGTCAAAAATCATATTCAAACGAAAACAAAAATTGGATTACAATTCTTTAATTAATCTGCTTTACAAGGAGCTAATAAAAAATGTAAAATCTATAGCAAAATCGGAGCAAAGAATAAAGATAGAAGAGAGCTGTAACTCAAGATGTGATTTTGATATTAATCAACTGTTAAGCTGAAAAAGAAATCTTCTTCCAAACGATTTCCAAGAAAATCATTTCTTTTTGGCCCCTACCTTAGAGATGCAGAACATGCTTTTTAGGACTCAAAAGTGACTCTGTGGTCAAATGCTTTGATTAGAATTTCGTTAAAAGGTTAAATCGCAAATTTAATTACAGAGGCACTCTTATATAATTTTTTAGTACCAAGAACCTCAGCAGATGGCACGAAATGCCAGTTTTATGATGAATATTTAATACCTTTGTGGGCGACATCATATAGGGTTTAGTTTGCAGTCTAAAGTAGGCATTTTGCTTGCTCCTTCATGCTTCTTATGTTCACTTTTTCAAAAAAGGTTCTCAATTGCAAAAGAGAAGTTCTTAAAAACTGTTAGGTTTAGACAATCCGAATGCTTTCCAATTACGCTCATTTAATTATGATAAATTCTGTTTATTAAAGAAGGCTAAACAGAACCCGGTAGGTCCAAAACTAGGACCCAATAGTAAAGGGGTTACTTGGTTATCTGTCGAAATCTCCCCGAAACAATAGAAGAAGTAGCCAAAGGGTAAAACACTTTGACTGTAATGGACGTTTTTCGGAAGTTCAAGAAAAGTTTGAGTATTGAGAGACCGCTGGAATCGTGAGTAAGTCGACTAATCCGATAGCTGGAAAGTCAAGGCACAGTCTACCCTGAACTTCAACAGCTGAACTGCTTCCCTTTTCCGGCAAGGGATGGTGAGTGTAACCGTAAAAACTGACACGAATTGAACCATTCGTGAAAGGATCTGTTCTCTTTTGAATCTTGATGGATTTGGCCTCAGCTAATTGCAGCAGGGACACTGTGAAATGTATGAGTGACAACAACTTGGATCAATGATAATAACAGTTAAACGGAAATTCTTGAAGATACATGAGAAGACCAAGCGCATCACACAATTTAGAAAAACATAGAAGAGAATAACCGATGAAGTCAAACTACTGGGCGGAGTCAATAGACAAATATTAGTGTTATTCTGTTTTTTGTATTTGTTGTTTTATGTTTTTCCGTCTTTATGCTAACAGGATTTTAAAGTTTACGTTTTATAGTTTAAAAAGTAAAGTTCATACTTGAACAAACTGGAAGAGGAAAAATAAACAAAAAATTACCTTAGGGGGCCGATCACTGACTCATATAGCATTAAATATCTATGTAAAATTACATGAAAATTGGGTCAGTCTGTAGGTTACCATATTTATGAGTCTTCAATAATATAAAAAAACAAAATTGCATGGGTATCCCCATTTATTATTATTGTTGTAAAATCTATTTTTATCATTAATTAGAATTGAGTACAGATTCCATAAAATAAAAATTAATAAAAACTTGAATGTCTTTTACATAATAATTTAATTACGTTATTTGTCTTCTCACTGTTATTAAATGAATAATCCTCTACACTTTGGGTATTTTCCATTCAATCTTGTCAAGCACCAGAGATTATAAATAAAATTTCAAGTTCAAACCTGTCTTTAGCTTTTCAAAGAAGTCTTATCGAGGGATACCCACTGAACAACTCAATAACAAAAGAAATTGAGACCATTCAAGGTTCCGTTGTATAAATTGCTCCCAGGAAATGCATCCGACAGGTAACGACACTATCCAAGATTTATTTTAGGTATAAACAAATAATTTATTTTTATTTCTTAAATTATTATTATTATTATTATAATTAAATGATAAATTAGAATAAATTGCAATGAGTTTCTTTTTGCTATCAGTGCTGATACAATGTACTAATTGCAAAACTTACTATCTATAAGTGAGTATGACCTTTGTAAAAATATCTTTAGTTTTGCAAATTGTGTATATAATTAAAGGATAAATTATTTTTATGTAAAATAGTTTAAAAATAAAAAAATGTACAGCTTTTTTATTTAAAAAAGCAATTATTAATGTTCAAGGTTTCTGTTTTTTATTATTTTTGTAATTAATAATTAGTCGCACGACGTTTATAAAAATTAGATTTTAGAAAAAAATTACAATAAAATTGGTGGAGGTGCCCTTATTTAAATTTGAAAACTTCAAACATTTTTTACAATTACTTTGTAGGTCATTTTCTTTAAAATTCTTATTTTTGTCTTCTAACAATGAAATTTATTTTGCACATCGTAGATTACGAATTAATAAATATAACAAAAAATTAAAATATAAAAATTTGTACGTACGCCACTGCCGTTTACTTTTTAACATTGAAAGTTAAAAGTCTGCATTAAAGAAATGCTGCTAGTGGAAATTTCCACTGTCGTTCTTGTGCCAGCAAGATCGTAAAAAGTTTGTACGTTTTATTATACAAGCCTGTGGGCAGCGAGACAATGCTGAATACTGCCTTTCCAGGTGGCCAATCCAGGGCCGTCTCTGTTATATCAGTTGTGGTATTTAAATATAAACACACAGCTATCAATTATAAATATTACATTTCTTCGAAGGTTTCAGATAAAATAAAATTTTAAATATAGAACAAGAATGAATTAATTCGCGCTATACAGGATGTGATGCTTACAGTTTAGGAAATTAGATATTCCTATCCGAAGGATAACACTGTCTGGTATTTTTTTTAAAAAGTTTTTACTAAAATATCCAATGTTCAAAAATAAAATTTTTGTTGTTGAAAATCTGCCGGAACTTGGCTTTAATCCAGAAACATTTATTTTTATAAGCGAAATCAAAGCTAGACCTATGCTCTTATGTGTGTAACATTCGTAGAAAAAAATTATAAATCTAGTTATTTATCAATTTTATTCTTTTATTTCAAAATGGTCAAAGAATCTGAAATGATAGAAAACAAAGAGATAAATGATCACCCTGTAAAAATAAATACAATTTTTGAATAAAATCGATTAATTTTACCTTAAATTTTATTTTTTCAAAGTTTATATTAAGGAAGGTCAGTTAAAGCGTGACACATTCATTTTATTCGTTTGTTTTTAAAATAGTCAACCAATCGAATCAAGCGCCACAAATTAGCTTTAAAAGTTTCAATAATGAAATGGTTTTTGGATTTAATGAGTTCGTTGACTATAAAATTATATTTCTTAACGCTCTTAATGTAATAATCCAATTTAAGCTTTTTGTTTATAGAAACCAGGATAATAAGGATCTGGAAAAACAAAATAAATCGCAACTGGTTTCGGAAAATACGAAGTGATAGATACTAAGAGGAAAAGGTTATGGTATGGTTACCAAAGGGGAAAAAATCAGCAGTAAAGTGAAAAATGCAAAAGATGTTGGAAAATTATGTTAAACCATTTTAAAAATATGAAATTAACCATTGAAATGAAAACCAAGAAAGTAAATAAAATCGAAACGGATTTTATAAAATACCAAGAAGAAATCAGAATCCATTCTTGTCTTTACACATTAACGACTTTGAAATTTCTTAATTATTATTTTACTGACCTTTCTATTAGATGTCAGAACATAAATCAAGCAAAATTCCCAAAATAAAAATATTCATCTAGTACGTTCCTGTTTAATTTTTTTCTGGGAGTTAATTTTTTATTCACTTTTAATATCTATGCAATTCTATTGTTTGAAAGGAAGAACGCAATAAAAATCCTTTCACAATAAAAATCTGAGAATACACCTCTGGTCTCTTCTTTTCTGGGTTGGTATGAAGGCGCGGCGACACAGAGGTCTGCAAAGTATTGGTTGCGCCTTCCGTCTGTTTCGTAACATTACATTATCATTATCGAGTACCTCAACAATATTTGGTTTATTCCATAGACAGTTTAGTAATAAATAAACGTCCTTGGAGGTTACTGTTTTTTTTTTGTTACAGGTAGTCTGGACCGGAATTATAAAAAGAACTACCCACTATTTCCATTTGACGCCACTTATCTCAAGGAGGAAATTGACCTTTTTTGTATTATTTGTTTCGCCTAATTAATACATGAGGTTGCAAAAGTAAATGTAAATACGAATTAAAATTAAATGAAGCAGGGAGTTATTAATAATTTTTTTTAAATTATGCTCTTGCATGCTAACGTAAGCTGATTGCTTGAATAGTACATAAAAAGTTAGTAAGACAATTTAGGTAATTTTCTTAGTTGTTGCAAAACGTTGCTTTAATGTGCAATAAACACTACGTAATTTCAACAAATTGTTACATTGTGTGTGTATTTAATAAAAAGAGTTAAGGAAAAAACAATCTTAATTATTAATTTGTAATTATACTAATAAGGAAACAAAAGACAACCATATTATTTATGTGCCTATTTTAGCTTAACCTTCACGCAGTATTGCTTTAAAATGGTCTTCATTAAATTAAATCTGTAATACGTAGTACAATACAACCAATGCGACTACTATTAACGTAGGCACCTCCCTGTTTAAAAAAAAACAAAAGAGTCCAATTAATAAAAATTAGAGGAAACATCAAAATTACATATGTAACATACTACCTAATTCTCCATTTAATAATATGGTGCTCTTTACAAATCCAAACTGATTTTAGAATTTTCCCATCAAATATTCTAGTATGGCCTAAATAAGTTCTTTGAACTGAAGTACAAAAATGTTGTTTGTCTTCACCATCATTCTTTTCGATGTTGTTGACATACGACTTATAATCTCAAGGTGACACTCAGGACAAAGTTCAATAATTGAGGAAATAAAAAAAGTGGAAAAGCTCGTGTGTGCGGTGCACGCACAGGACACGCCTTGGACAATTTTCTAAACGCCTTTAAATTTTGTAGAAGATCCCTTCTGAGTTTCGCTGTCAATATTTCGAGTAAGAAGAAACCGCAGAAACAATATAATTGTGTTGCTAATTCTTGCTCGAAATCTATTCTCGGATCGTCTATAAAATATTAATATCTTATTATAGGCTATGTCGATTTTATAGA
Source organism: Ignelater luminosus (assembly GCA_011009095.1). Taxonomy (NCBI): domain Eukaryota; kingdom Metazoa; phylum Arthropoda; class Insecta; order Coleoptera; family Elateridae; genus Ignelater; species Ignelater luminosus. Next base: position 41,752 of record VTPC01005655.1, on the reverse strand, counting down.
AGTGTTTGATACAGTTCCAATATGCAGACGCTATATTGACGTCGGAACAAGCACTAATGAGCTTGGTATGCCATTTAGAATGTCTTTAGAATATATATAGCTTTTGAAAAAATAACTTATACATGACAAAATCCTCTATCAGTATTGTTTTGCATCTTTTTTTCCAAAGGTATTTCAATATTCCATTACATAAGAATACCACAATAGAAAATAAATAATTCTTATTGCATTTTGAATAATTTAAAAAAACAGCAAACGTATTAACAATACAATTCAATTTTCCGTGGAATGACGTTTCATAAAACTTAAGTGCTATTTTATGTACTATGTACTACGTACGCATACTACAAGGTATACTGATTATTATTTAGATAACTACATTTCGTCATTAGATAAACGGTTTCTGATGTTAAGACATTTTCCGATTACTTAATTAAATACAACAGTTGTTGAATTATCCTCCATCCAACAATATTTCCTTGAAGAGGAATTTCATTAATTGGAAGAAGAAAAATATTTTTGCAATTTTTTTTAATAATTTTCTTGCAGTTTTTATAAAAGTAAAATTGTGTTGGCCATTATTTAGGAATTAGTCTTCGTGACACATTTCCCCTCCGTGGGTGGTCGAAGCTTCTACATTTTTCATACATTGCAATAATGCACGATATTCACAAAATTTTAGTTGCAAAGGCATAAGTAAAGGTCATTCAGAAAGTAGTTGCGCATTTAAGCGTCTTTTTATCCTTGAAAGATTTCTGACTCTTCTTACCTAATTATTTTGTATGACTAATTCTAAACGTAAATTTTTTATAATGCAATAAATAAGAATAAATATTGCATCAGATATAACAAAAATCAACTAACATACTAAGAGCATTTTCATTTACATATCTACAAAAATTATTGCATCATGCTCACTTTGCAGAAAACGCCTTATAGTATTAAATTATTCATACCAAATTCACGCGACGCATTATCTCGAAAACTACAAAACCTTTAAAGCATTTTTCTAAAGATTATTTTTATCAAGCAAGTTGGAATTTCCTACACACGCGATCTTTGATTCTTTTGTAGGAGACTGTAGACTCAACTTTGTTTTATGCGTGAATCATCTTTAAATATAGTATTACACAATTCATTCATTAGAATTTTGAACTTTCATATTATTTTTAAAGCATTTGTTTATATTTACATTTTATTTAATTTCTCTTTCTTTTGCTATTTATAAAAAAATTGAAATACGAGTTCAATTTAGTTAAATCTACCTTCTTCATACTAAATTCTTTCAAGATTTTAGCCGCGCGAATGTGAAAAGAAAGTTCTACAAGAACCTTGAGGTTTAGATTACACAGGGACGGATCTACCTCCACCTCATAGACACTTATTGTCTTGTCAAAGATTTTCACTAACTACCGTTACTATCCATTATTGTGTTACCTTTGCATTTCCAAAGAGTAAGTTGCTTTCTTTACGTCAGTGCCAATTAGGTTGACCCATTACACCCAATACGCATTTGGCAAATTTTTTAGTATTTACTTTCTTCAACTAGGACTAGGACACCGAGACACAAATGTGCCCAAATGAAATTTATTAACTTTCCTAATAATAGTACAGTAAATATTATTTCGTTTCGAATATAAGTAGCGATTACTAACTGGTTCTTCATGGGAGTCCCAGATGCTATTTTGTAATTGTGCTCAATTCGACCGTTTATAAGATTTGTTGATGTTGATGACAGTTGCAGTGCAGACAATATTTTACTTTGAACGTGGTAAAAAGCAATTCATGCATATTCTGGTTTCTCAATAACAGTAATGGTCAAAATCGAAAGAGGAGCAGAGATCTCTATAGATAGATAGAATTTATTTCTATGGCGAAAAGCTAATTCGATCAAAATAAGAAATTTAGAAACAGTGTAAGAAATATGCCTTTGGATTTTGATCAAGGAAATCAATGACTATGGCCAAATGGAAAACAACAACGATATTTGGTTAATTGGAAAGAGGAGTACAGACTCGTTTCTATAGACAGATAGAATTTATTTCTTTAGCGAAAAGCTAATTAAATGAATGAGTGAATAATTGCTTGAATTCCCATCTATAGCTACAATATCAAGTTTAACAGCACATTATCTTCTGGACATGCTGTCACTTCAATGTACACTCCTTCGTAGCTTTGCGGCTTCATTACTTAATCACCCACAAAGCTTCTACGTTGCGCTTTGCTTCCTCTTACGTCTTAACCTTTTTAAGGTAAGTTTTCGTTAAAATAGGATTACGTCGCGGTTAACCTTTTCCAACTACGCTATCTTTGGCGGTTGCACCTTGAACTCGCCTCGAATCTTCCTATCTATCGTAGGAAGAGAGAGGATCTAGGATAGTGCGTTCGCTTAAAACCGCCTACGACGACCTATCGTCATACTTCACTTTTCCTAATAGTACCGCCTTCGGCGGTAAGACCTCGAACTCACCTTAAACCTTCTTATCCATCGTAAGAATAAGAGATCGCTATAACCTTGACAATGTAAAACTACTCATAAGCTTTAATCATCTGAGCACGCGCATTTTCTTCATTCCTTCACAAAACTCCGACGTTGCGCTTCTCATTGTTTTACCTTTTAATTTTCTTAAAGTACGTTATCGTGAATCCAAAATCACGTTTACACTTGAGACCACTTCTCTTTCCTTATCGCCACCTTCGACGGTAACACCATCAAATCTTATTCTTATCTATCATAATGGTAATACTCGTGCTGAATACTCATATTCAGCCTTTCTCATAAACATTGATCATTTTCAAGTTGAATATTCTTCAGCCTATAGGTTCATCATGCGATCCTGCAGAGAATTCTCGGTGGGCCTTTTTCGTTCAGTCCGACGCTGGATAATAACAGACCCTGATTATGAAACTGAAGCCACATCAAAAATGGCTTAACAAGGTGATGGCTACTCAAGTCTTAAGTAAAGAAGAAAGTGACAACAAAGAAAATCAATACTCGCATTAAGACTTTGATGAAACAAATTTAATTTGGACAAGAAATATTGCAATGATCTATCAAAAGTTACAGAAATTCAATTTGAAGGAGATTTTGGGTATTCTATCCAGATAAATTATGCCTTCGATAGAAATATTCATTTTTTTTCCTTCGGATGATTTGATCCAGTTTGTAGTTAATGAAACACGCAAATATGTATGAGTCACAACAAGGCAAACCTGTTGATTTTGATGTAAAGGTTCTTCAAGGCTTTTTGGGCATTCTAGTTTTAAGAGGCTTAGCATAAGATCGTAATGGCTCGCAGATGACAATTTTCGAGTTGATCGAGTTACCAATGCTATGGCGAAAAGCGTTTTATAAAAGCTTTATGATTATTACACTTAAATGGTAATGAAAAGATGTCAAACGGGATGCCTTTGAGTTTGATAAGTTATGTAAGATAGGTGTGCTAATTGAACGTCTAAATGCGAAAAGTTCGAAAACGGATTCAAGATTTGGACATTAGCTTGTTCGAATTTCCTCAATTTTCTAAATTTTGAAATTTACGAAAGCAAAGATAAGACGAACTTGAAGAAAAGATCGTTGTGCACTTATGTGAACCATTTTTGGTTTTGCTTAGTAAAAACAAACCTTCGCTTGTGGAATATTTAAACCTATAACAGGAAGCTCTAAAGAATTTAGGCAGACGACGAACTATTGATTGGATCTTATAGTAGTCAAAATTGAAAGAAACCTGGAGCTTTTTATTTATTTATTTTTATTTTTATTTACAAGTTGAGGTTATGTTTAAATAAATTTCCTTTTCTAATCGCATATCAAACCAATTTGCAAGACTGTACGGTTTGCTTACAGTCTCTAAATGTCTAAGCCGTCATTTTGCTATGCTTGCTATTGTTGTGGTTAAAAATGATGCAGTCAATCTTGACCTGCCATAGGTGACCCAACGGTTTTCCCTAAAAGAGAGAACGAAGACCGTTTCAGAACTTGAAGATCTAATTTTGATAATAGGGTTGATGAAATATGAAACTTTGACGTTTCAGATAAAGAAAATCTTGGGGATCACTAGCACATTTTTTTTGATACTATACAAAAATGCAACGAAGTTTTCGGACTTGGAGCCCAAATTTTAATAAGAGGTTGGATGGAATAAGGAGCGGTAAAGCCACAGCACATCTACTTTATTCTAAGATGAACCTTCATAAAAATTAATATTAAAAGTGAAACAGCTTCAAGGTGGGATTCCCACTTCGTTTCTAGAAGTTGATGGTGATTCTCAAATTTTAATGTTTATTGACCTTTCGTTTATTTATCATTCCAGGAGTTCTCTAATTGGAAAATTCCAGTCCAGTAAATTTTTTATTAGGTGTGTAAGTTGGCAAAAGCTGTAAATTTTTTATTCGTGTATCCTTTTTCTTATTTTACTGAAATGCTGTGTAACCTACTGCATTAGCATGTGCGTGTTAAGCTTCATATTACGTCATACTTCTCACTTTCGCAATGTTTATATTCACCTGCCATAGTAAATTCATAGTCACGTGCATGTGTAAATCAGCACATTATGAGCTTGTTAATGCAACGAGAGTGACATTTTCTATCCTCCTACTTTAAAATTTGGAAAATCTAAATTGGCTCAAACTCTCAAGGACAATTTCATTAGAAAAATCTAAACGTGAAATTTTTGGAATCAATTTGCACTTTTGCAAACAATACACACCTCTACAACCGCAAATTACTAATAGATCGCATTTCCATTTCGATCCATTAACAAATTAAGAAAATTAATTGTTTTATCTAATAGAAAGGGGCGTTGTTGATTAAGATTATGTTACCAAAAGTTAGATCCATCAGAAATTTTAATCCACCACAATTTTATGTTGTTTATATTAAGAACAAAATAATTAAGCTTTAGGATAACTGTAAATGAATTGTCAACATTAATGCAAGATAAAATTGATTATCTGAGTGGCGCCAGCAGTAAATACTAAACGATCGAACAAATCAAGTTTAATTTTTTTTATCATCAGCGATGGCAGGTGTTCAAAAAAAATTCTTATATACGTGCTGTCTTAAATTTGCTATTTATAGGTTTGGCCTTCGTTGCACGAGCATGTGCCCATTTTTGGTGACCTTGAACTTCACTTCGGGCGTGTGTGTCACAACATAACACTGTTGGACATAATGATGGATCTTATCTCAATACATGAAATATTAGCGTGTAGCTAGGCTACCACACGTTCGGTGGCTGATTTTTCTATTAATATTCACTTAAAAAAAATTAAATGCTTAGTCGATCAATCAGTCAAATCAATTTGTTTGTCGAAATATACCAACCAAATGGTCTTGACACCCAAAGCATTAAGAAAAAAGAAAACCTTTGGCATTTGTCTTTTATATGCGTTCAATTTTTTAAATATGCTTAAGTAAAATTTGTGTGGGATTATGTTTTTTTAGTTACATATGTATGATTTATAGCCTTCAGTGAAATTCATTTGCCAAAAATCAAAATTAAAAACAAAATCTCAAACATGGGCAAAGAAATTGCAACGTAGAATTTGATAAAATAGCTAAAAGTTGTATTTCAAATTCTTGGAAAAATCGTTTATACAAGATACAAAAATAATCTATGTAGGTATCACTATACTAATAAAACTTAAGAGATACTCTGCATGCTATCAGGAACCTAGAACTTTGGACTTAACTGTCAACGTTACCAATACTAGAAGGCATGTCTGAATTTACAACTTTTGTTGGCAACAGAAATATTAAAAACGCCTTGTTCATGTTTGAGTCAATTTGGTTTAACTGAAAAGAAATAGAGATGCAAAATGTAGATGAAGCAGCTCAAGTTTCTCTCTTTGAAACAACGTTACACAAAATTTGGAATTTTATTAACATTCATGTAATGTAGACATCGAAACGATAATGACTGCTGATAATTTCCGTTTTACTTTGAAGCTTGTTAATGTTTCATCTTGCCTTGTGTCACGTTCCAGTGCAAATCAAACTGCACTAAAAGAGACTATAATTAGAAAATATAGACAACTGCCTTAAATGTAGTTAATTTTGATCTTTACATCGTTTAGCTATGTCTGGTTTTATTTTTTCGGCATTTGAGAAATTGATTTTTCTTCTGTTCAGATTAACTTTATTCAGTACTATAAGAGAAGATTCTTAAAAGTATGTAGGTATTAGGTAATATTTACAGCAATTGAATCTGTGCCTGACTGCCTACCTTTCATCCTATGTTTGAAGACTCTTAGACAACCGGCGCAACATCCTCCTTCCCTACAGAACTGACGTCTATGTTAGGTGTATGTGACGAGGAGTTAGTAAATTTGCGGTCTCCAAAGTCCAAATCAGCAAAAACAATCGTTGATTTTGATACCAAATACGCGCTCAATCATTTTTGCCTTTAGCATGCTATCTCACCGACATCAAGACGCCGTTCGTTTCTGTCGCATTTCAAGCCACCTTGTAACTGCTGCAGCCGACGCCCACAATCATCATCGCCATCAAGATTGTCAAAAACATTACGTGGTTCTTCTCCAAACATTCGCATCACACCGCAATCTACCGCTGTGCTGCAACCATTCAGATTAATACTAATAAGTAGAAAAGCTGCTGTAGCGTGCTAATGTTAATATCAACCATACAACATAGAACATATTCCACCGGCTGAAGAAGCGCATGAGCTTTACAAAGCACGAGATTTGTTGTACCGTATTCTGCTTGTAGATGGTTATCTTCTCTATGTTTCTTATATTGTAGTGGCTAGTAGTTGCTCGCCTGAGTTGCTGTGATGATAAAACTGATAGCGACTGGAAAAGCAAAGGAGCGTAAATCTTCCACTCAGCTACTGCATATTGGTTGCAACAGTTCAGTTTTTGAAATGGACATGGATACAGTCTAAATTGAATCTTCTACGATCTCTTTGGAAAGGTACTGGTAAATTTTTCTTGATGTGGTCGCAGCTGCCCGTATAGATTGAATAATTATGATGTCAATCTGCTGCATAATGACTTATCAGTAGGATCATCATCAAAAGCTGTCTGGTAATTGCTATAAGTTGAAGAACGAGGCTGTAGCATATAAGCAGCTCGATTAAAGCAGACTGATCTTCATGCTAGTCTGGGAAAATAGAAATGGTACAATGAAAACAATTCTTTATCAGGATGAAGAAATCCAAGACTTTTATAGTTGCCTCATTGAACTGTTCAAAATATCTTCCCTCTTACAAAATATTTGTGCAGGAACAAGAAAGGTTATTACTTTGATGATTCTAAGTTGTCTAATTGTCGTAGAACATTATTAGATAAAATGCTTCTCAACTATATCAAGAATAGAAGAAAAGGAAAAGAAGCTTTTGAAACTCTAGGTCATTTGCGTTGTTTCTTTTTGACTTGTTTTCTAGTAACTCTCAGTGGATGCAAAATAACAGACAAGGAAAATTCTGTACAATTTCAATCCTTTTGTTGCAGACAACATTTCTCAAAAAGGTCACTCCTGATCTTGAACATACTAACAAGATTGCAAAAATGACACGAGTAGTGTCAGATTCCATTACACTCATTTATGAATATTTACTGTAATTAGCATTATTAAAATCCTCTACAGAAATTATAGAAAAATCAAGAAAGTCAAGGAAAACTAACTTATGCTACACGACAATGCTAAACCATACGGGGTTCACTCAATTCAAGAACAGGTAGTTGCCATGCGATGGAAGATACTGAACATTTTTATTACATCTCGCGTATACACACTGTTCCAGTCTGTGGGTGGCCTCAGTCTAGCATGTCATATCGCTTTGATGGCCGGCGGATAGATGAGGCAGTAATAGATAATGGTAGAATGGAGTGCTGAAGTGCAGAAAAAAGACATTTTGAAGGACCAGTTAGACCCTGGTTCTTGTCACATACGAATTCTAGTACATAGGAAAGTCTAGTTAGTTGAGACAAACAAACAAAACTAATTTGCCACGTCTGGCACCTGAGATTCTCAAAAGACTTTGTCTATAAAGAAAAGACACTCATTGGCAAAAAGAAAGTGTTGCATTCTTTTGTTGATTGAGGTTGCAATTAAGGTAAAAAACAGGGACCTGAAGAAATTCGTTTATCGAGCCATCTCAGCTTAGGAATGAATTTGGAGATTTGCTTCATTTACACAGTACACTCTGTATAATGCGTAGGTGTTCTTTACGTCTTTGTATTTGACTTTAAATAGAATATAACAACGAATATAACCAAATATAAAAGGGTAAATAAATATTCATGTAGTCTACTAGAAGGGAGTAATGACTGACATAAATGTATCATGACGTCATTAGGTTTACAAACACGATTCATTAATAACTTTATAAATTGTATTTGCATAAGTACTACTTTACTAAATTTAGTTAAGTAATGTAGTATGTATAGCATCAGATGAGACTATAAATCTTCTTTTTATTGCATCTTTAATAACGGCGTGACGTCTCAAACAAAAACTTTCCGCATTATCTCGTTGGTTTACTGCTTGTAAATACAAACGACTGATAAAAAGTTTTTATGGTATTAAATGCAGGAATAATATACGAGATGTGATTGGAAAGTTCGTGAAAAAGTTTGAAATTGAAGATTAATCAGATTGTAGTTTCCAAGTACACCTCGTATGCAAAGTCGACTTTTTAAATTTAATTAAATTTAATTAATATAATTCTTCTTTTAATTACCCTAATCGTAAACTTACATAAAATTTAGCATGAAAATTAATGAGTACCAGATGTGATTAATAAAAAATAAATAATTGCCATCTATTGGGAAATTTTTATTTTTAAATTCCTTAAATTTATATTGCACAACTTGTACTTAAAATTGTGTTACTCTTTTCCACGAATATTTTCTGTACAAAAATGCCAGTTTGGAAAACTTCCTTTAACACATTGAATATTTAAACTATGCAAATTTAAATTAGCATAAAAAAAGTTTAATACTAAATTATTGTAAATTCCAGGACAGTACCTACTGGAATTGTTTCAAATACATTCGGAAACTTTTCAGTATTTTCTCGTATAAAAAAATTAAAAAAAGTACAATATGATACGATTCTGTCTTCTTGTCTTTCGCACTTTGTACCCAGCGAGTTCCCTTAATTCAAAATCGTAACACGTGCTTTGACAGTTTATATTTTCAAGAATACCAATTGATCTATTAAATTAAGAGGTCAATTACATGATTTCTATTCTTCTATTGATAAACCATCAATAATTAATTTTCTAAAAATATTTATCCAGCTGTATGCTATCATAATGATGATAAAGTAGTACTTAATAGTTAATTTTATCTTTTATGGTGACGATATAAAATTTTACATGGGCACTTGACTGTGATGTAATAAAATATGATTCACAATGACAAGAAAGACAATTAAACATTTTTTTTAATACTTTGGTGGTCATTTATTGAATGAACAATCACGTAACTGACACGTGAGCTCACGTGGGTGCTAAATGTATTCATTAACATTGAAGTTTACCCTAAATAAATGTTAACTGACCCAAGAACAATTCAATGACTTAATTTGTAATTAATATGGAATTATAATGAAGGGACAAAAATAAAATGTTAAAAATAATAAAACTGCTTTGTAATTTGTATAAGAGCGCCATCTTATAATTTAATTCTGTAGAGCAACTAAAGTAAATTCGAAAGCTTGCTGCTGCCATCTATTAAAGACTTCTATGTACTACTTACAGGAATCGAACACGAGAATAGATTAAATAATAGCGATAGAGGGGAAAATACTGTAAAGAATGTAGTATACAGATAAAATTCTAAACATTTCTGAAATAATAAATACTTGAACACGTATTTAACACTTTACACATTCTTTTAATTAATTTTTCAGAGCAGCCTACTGACTCACTGTTAATAAAAATAGAACTTTCAGAATACAGCAAAGGAATTCAAACCAAATGAACGCATAAGAAAAATATTCACAGTGTAAAGAATTAGTTTTACTTTGTTTTTATTTTGTTTCCACAGTTTTCATTTTACAATACAAATTCTAAAGATGTTGCACATACGGACCTTGGTATTAGAAAATGATAGCACATAAAACCAATGACTGTATTAAATTCTTTATTACTTATAATAAAATGTTTTCTGTTGCATAAAGAACATGAAGGCATTATAGCATTTATGGCAGGTTTAAAACTAATTTTGAATCTGATCTAAGCATCTTTTTCATTTTCGTCTGGTTCAGGTAATCTACCTGTTCATGATACACTTAGTTTATGTCGCCCTTTTTGCAAAGATTAACCAGACAAGCTTTTTTCTTAGCAACAGGAATCAGTTTTGAATATTTTTCTTTTTATAAAGAACCTGTCTGGTTCGGATTTTCTAAACTGAATTATTTTTGTTTCTAACTATTTGCATTGTTTGCATCAACATCTCTGTCTAAATTGATACTTGTTAATTGGCTCTTGAGGTACTTCAAATTCATCAAGTTTCTGAAAGTCCACACATTTACATCATAAGGGTTCTTTCTTCTGGAATTCCTTATAATAGAAAGTCATGCAAAGGGACCAATTTCATCTGACCCCCTTTTGCCTTACATCTCGGATCAAAAATAGCCAATATTCCTTTTTAGTACTTTGTTCAAAAATTGTAAAATTGTAGGAACACCACTTCACAGCAAAGAAGTAGTTCGAAACATTAGAACAGCCTGTAAATCGATTGTAAAAGAAGCTTGTTTCAAAGCTCTGTCGTTATCTTCAGTCTTTTTTTAGTCTGCTTATAGTTTCTTATTTTTCAAATATTTAAGTTATGTGTTTTTCTTTATTAGCTTCTTTATCTTTAGTACTAATATTACTGAACATAGTGCAAAATCTACAAATGTCCTTTTTTGGTCTGTGAAATGATAAACCGTATACGTTTGCATAAACATTTTTCTTAACTGGTTCCATATTTTTGGTTTTACATTTTTAGAGGTACAATTCAAACATTTTTGCTATATTGAGATCAGAATGCAGGTACAAACGCTTAGTTGTTGATTTGCAGTAATCATTTTGTACAGCAGGAAATGATACTATGTGCTTCTTGATTTTGGCCATTTTGTCTATGTTTGTCTTATTTGATGGCATATGACATTCACGCATGTCATGCTTTAAGATAGACAATGATGAAATTTCTACCTTTTTTTGGTATTTGAACAGTCTTTTCTCCAATATTCAAACTATTTAAGAAAAATTCTTCTGCATATGAATGGATCACTCCACATCACACTGGACAAACTCTAACTTGGATGTCTTTGACTTTTTAGAAACATGGCAGCCAAGGGCTCTAATCGATTTGCTTTTATTTTTGTCTGATTTAATTATTTTTCTGTGATGTCGAAACCCAACATTCACCACTCCTCTTTAGTGGTCTTCCTGATGGGTGGGTTTATTCGTCATTGCTACTTTTGGCATTCTTCATTCATCTGTTTACCTGGTTCCTTCAGGTTCGTTTTAGTAATCTCATCCATTTGATCACGTCTTGATGTTGCGTATATTTTTCTATCTTGTCATTTCTGTCTTTGATTCTAGCTTCAGCTCTTGATGTTCTCATTATGATTCTTGCCCGTGACGTCTAGGCTTTCGTTTCTACAGCAGACAGGTTTACATTCTACTTTTAATGAGAGACATTTATCACGCCAAATGGTGTTTCGTAAGTAGCTTCAGATCATTAACGCTTTGTTTATTTGTTTCCGAGCTTCCTTTATTGTATATTTTGTACCCAAATATCTAGATTTTTGTATCTGATCTATGGATTTGTTGTGACAAGCTTACATCTAGTTAGTAATTAGTCGCCTGAATATGATCATCGAGTTTTTCCCATGATATTTTTATGTTACAGTTGTTCAGTTGCTGTTTTAAGTCTCTAGAGCCGACGGGTGTTGACCTCATTTTCTATTGGCAACATCAGATCATTTGCGTATGTTAAGCCTTGGAATAAATAATTTTTCACATCGTAGTTAAAGTTAGTGTTCTTTAAATTCTGATTATCTGACATAGCCAAATTGTCGTCGGACTCAAACTGCCTATCGCCTTGTCTTATGCCGACATTCACTGGGAATTTCTACGATCGTGTTCTTTTTTACCAAATAAA